>OX451218.1:51290352-51497647 GCA_949628195.1 Phasia obesa | reverse complement strand
AAAAAAATTAAGTCTACCTAATACAGTTTAAAAAGTAGTCCAGATAAATGCAAAACACGTCTTTATCTAAAACGCCTTTAATTTTTATTAGTATATCTTCTGTAGAAATTTCATGCAAAACACGTCATTTTCGGAACATATTTTAATTTTAAATATTTGCTGCGAAATTTTTAATATTCTACCTATTATAGTTTAAGAATTAAGCCATATTCATGCAAAACACGTCACTGTCTGAAAACCTTTTAATTTTTACTATTTCTTGCAGAGGCCATAGTCACTATCTAAAAACCATTTAATTATTACTATCTGTTGTAGAGGCCATATTAGTACACATTCTCTGACAATTTCAAGAGCCTATCTATTATGGTTCAAAATTTGGGCTATATGCAAATCAACGTCACTTTCGGAACATCCTTTAATTGGAAACTTTTGGTTGTAGAGGCCATAGCAATACACCTCCTGTGAATATTTAAAAAGTCTACCTATTATAGTTTAAAAATTAATTTTAGTAATAAATTTTTTTTTACTTTACCATACGTAGTATAAGGTAAAGTATAGTAATCATGAAAAAATTCGAGGTCGGGATTTTAACGGATTTATACGTTTTGAGATCTCCTGAATCTATTTTGACTATTTTCGGTATGATGTATGACATATTAAAAAGTTTGGTATATGGTGATAAAGAGTTGTGTAAATTTTGGGCATAATCGGGAAGGGGAAAGGGGTAGTTTACTTACTCCCAAATTTTGTAAACGCTCTATAGGTCATACCGTATGACATATCAAAATGAAATTCAGTATGTGCCTTTGGTTTGTAGAGATGACGAGCTGTATAAATTTTGGGCATAATCGGGGAGGGGCAAGGGGTAGTTTACTTAACACCCCAAACCAAAAATAATCAATTTTTCGATTCGAATATACTTTGAACTTTTATTATTTATGTAATACATTAATAAAAATATCTGTTTCCATTTGGTATGGTAAAGTTGAGTTTAGGCCACTCCAGTTTTATTAATTTAAGTATTAAAATCGTTCCTAAATTGGGACTAAAATAATATAATGTCTTAAAAATAAAGCTTTTTTAAGTTCTTAAATTAACAGTCCCCAACATAAAACATGGGCAAATATTAACATTGTACCAAATGAGTCCTTGGTGTACCAATATACTTTTCAGGTTAAAATTGTACCAAAAATTATACAATTGAACTAACTGTAGCAACCCTGATATACTTATATAATTTGGCGCAACGTGAATTCGCCTTGCTTGGGCATAGAAACCAGGGTTGTTAGATTTATTTTCACCTATTTCGCCAAAATCGATGTGAAAAATCGACAAAAAGGTTTTTTGCTAAAATTTGCTTCCAATATATACAACAATTTTAATTTTTAAAATAATTTTAACAAATCACAAATATAAATTTAATCGAAATAGCTAAAATTCTCAAAAAATAGAAAAAAATCGCTCAAATATAGGAATATTTTGCCAACATCATTGGCTACTAAAAAAGTAACTTCAGCAAAGATCGGTTTCTTGACTATTTAAACACGCAGGATCCGAAATTTATAGCAGCTGATGACCAAGACAAATACATCTACTAGTTGCAAAATCGGTCAATAACATGGATACCATATATACTGGCTAGCCCACTTGTTATTAACCTATCTACCTCAAAATTTTGTTCAAAATTATAAAACCAGAACTATTTTCAGTTAGTTCTTCTTTCTTTACTCTAATCACCAACCTTCCTAACATTTATTGAAATCTAGATGAAAATGAGTAGAACTGTTAAGTTAAAAATAAAAATCAGAGTACCGAAATGCTCACTTACTGTTCATTCATGTTTGAATATGTACATTTTATTTTTTAACTGTTTCTTCTCATACATGTGTGAGAGATTTATTTTTTTTTTCTTTCTGCTCAAAAGTGAAAGAATGAAAAAATTTGAGTGTTCATATTAGAGTACCTACAATTTTGATAATTATATATAAATGCACGCACATATGAATGTATTTTGTAATGTGCAAGTGCCGACATATGTAGTAACAAAACGTTTTTCATTCCTTTCGGAATATATTGTAAAATTCTATTTTGTGTTAATATGCATATATGTATATACATACATATGCGATTGTAGGTAGAAAATTCTTTCATGTTCATTTATGAGAAATTCTGCAAATTTTTAACATTCATAAATAAACATATACATTTATGAAAAATAACATTAATGAGAAGAAGCTACATGTATGAACATAGGGAGACATACAAAAACATTGTTTTTATTACAATAACAAAAAGAAAAATTATTGCAGTATTACTTACAAATAAACGTTATTAAGTTATATTAAATTACAATTAACATAAATCCAGGGAACATATAACCAATTTTAACAACTATTTAAACAAATAAACGACTTTTAACAATAACTAATAGCAACTTTGTTCATTTATGAGCGTGAAAAATAAATATAAAATTTTACATTTCTCATATATGAAAAATTCTGAACCATGATAAAAATGCATTTGAAGACTTTAAAAATAAAGTGCAGATTTTGGAAATTTTTTAGAAAAAAAAACTTAGAATTCCGCAGAATTTACATATATGTACATAGTATTTGTTTCAGATATGGCAATTTCTTGCCAAACGTGGCGATTTTCAGTATTTGCACCTCTTTTACAATAGGACAGAAAATGGGCAGACAGACCAGATTTGTAGGCAAGGGCTTGAAGAGGTAGAGTGTGTGTTGCATTGCTATCTATACAAATCTCGTCTGTCTGCCCATTTTTTGTCCTATTGTAAAAGAGGTACAAATACTGAAAATTTGGCGACTTTTTGGCAATTTTGAAAATAGTTGGGGATGTTGTTGGAGATTTATCATTTACTTTTGGCCAACATTAGAAACTGAATTAAGGAATATCGAAATGGATAACAAAGGAATTGAAGTTTTAAAAGTAAATTGCTTTATAACAAATATGATATTCTATGTCATTATGTACAGCTACATTAGTTTCATACTTGATGTGCTGGTAATTGCAATAAATATTTTAAACTTATTTATATAAAAAGGAAGATTTGAAAAAATATTTTTTAAAAATTAGGTGATTAATTTTAAAGAAAAATTGAATTTTTTTAATTTATATGATGCTAATTACTGGATAAAAATATCAATTTCACCAAAACTCAACTGCAAAACACATGCTATAAATTTTATGAATTAAAATAGGGAATTGGCATACATCTCTTGATATTTAGAATTGTTGAATAAATTTAATTCTTATAAAAGATATTCTCAATAAGAACACGCTGAAAAATACCTTAAAGGGTATGTTCAGGCCTCCAATTTTAATATAATAACCACTATTTTTCATTGTTTTAAGCAAATTTTTAACTTTTTTCGTGTTCACTAATCATATTAATTAAAAAACAAAATATTTTTATATTTAGCGACTTTTTTCTATTTTAAATTTATTTTTGGTGATTTGTTAAAATTATTTTTAAAATTAAAAGTATTCACATCGATTTTGGCACAATATGTGAAAATAAAACTGGCAACCCTGGTTTCTATGCCAAAAGAATGTGAATTCACGTTGCGCCAAACAGCGATGTCAACTTAGCTCTTTTCGCGCTATTTTTAGCTCTTTTTGGCTACCTCTAACGCGAAGTTTTTCCCTTTAGCACTTTTTCAAAAAAAGAGCTAAATAACTCTTTTATCCATCAAATGTAAAAAAAAAACATTTTTAATACTCTTTTTTATATGAAGTTTGACTTTTGTTAAGCCAAAATGATGACTTATGTAGACAGAGGTTATAAACAGTGTGTTTGGAACTTAATGCTTTGTTGAATAAATTTTCCCTTTCGCATCACGTAATAACTACTGGTTGAATTTTAATTAAATTTTGTGAGAAGGTACCTGGGTATCTTGGTGCAAATATAGGATACCTTTGACTGCAAAAGTATCTCACTTCCTCGAGAAAATAGAGCAAGAGTAAGAAAGTACGCAATTTTACCGATTTAAAGGTACTGCAAACTTGACTACACCTTTTATTTTTGTCAGCAGGATATTTTAAACGATATTTACGGAACTCTACAATCATTTTAGAATTATATATAAATTTTAGAATTTTATCCAGGGTACCTCTCTATAAAGAAAATACATATACCATGACTGAAGCACTATAAAAGTAACAGTCTTAAAATTTGGTGTGGATTACTTTTAAAGCAAAATCGAAAAAAAATATTGTCAGGGCGCCTACGACGTGGAGGGCAAAAATAGTATTATATAAAAACAAATATATGTATGAGCAGAAGAAGAAAATAATTCATAATAAAAATACTGTTCGGGATCGAATTTAAATTTGCAAAACTTTTTAAGGATTTAAATAAAATTGTGATATTTCAGAAGATGTTTTTTTTTATCACAAATAATAACAAACTGTGTAGTTTTATAATTTTAATACTTGGTATAAAAAAATTTAAGTCACAATGCGCCTATATCGTATAAAAATTATGTAATAAAAAAGAAAACACTAGCATTTTTTTTTTTCTATAAAATCCTTTATTTATATACATATTTTATTTTGTGTTTTGTAAATATATTGATTTGATGGTAAATTTAAATTCTAGTGTCTTCAGAAATGAAAAAATAAATTTCATGTCCAGCATCCCCTAAAATCTAGCAAAATGCTATACAAAGTTTAAACATTTTCGCTGTTAAGCAGTGTATAAAATTCAAAAATCAATAACATAAAAACACCTGAAAATCGTAGAAAAATATATTAAATAAATATTTAATAAAATAAAATTCTAATCGATTTACTTTCGAGATCATGTAATAATGGATTTCGATTTACAGAACACTAAGAAAACTGAATTCGTGTCACAGTCAAAAAGTTCGGATTCGATTTAAAGAACAGGGGTGACTATATTATAAATATATACCTATGAAAACATTTTTATATATTTTAAAATCCTAAAAAGTAGAAAATTAAAAATAAAATAGACTGAAAGAAAAAAAGAAGTTGGCATCCCTGGCGCCAAAGTATAACAAGGTTGCTAAAGTTGAAAAAACCTGTAAAGTATAATGGAACACAAATGACTCATTTGGTACAATATTAAAATTTTCCCATGTTTTATATTGCGTGCTATTACTTTAAAAACTCAAAAAAGCTTTATTTTTAACACATTTTATTATTTAAGTGCCAATTTAGGAAAGGTTTTAATATTTAATTTAAAATTATTACTAATATAGAAATAACCAGCAAGAAACAATATTACAATTTAGTACCAAGATATACTGTGGTATCTTTATTTCTTGAACCGTAAAGGACAGACACTTGATATTGACACACAATAATTTAAACTATGTTCACTGTATAGACATGTAAAGGATTTTTTGAAAGGAACGGAATTGTATAAATATGATCTAATTCACAGAGGATGAACTATTATGGCCTCTACAACAAATAATAAAAAATATGACCAAAGTGTATTACTGTCGTATCTACAATTAAAGGATGTTAAATGTTTTGCACATTTCAAAATTTGACAAAGGCCATATTGCCTCCATAAAAAGTACCACTTAAAAACATCAACATTAGTTGATACTGGATTAAATTAATTATAAGATTAGCCTATTAAATACAAACAGTTAACATTAAAGGTTTTCCAGACAGGCTCAAAAATTAGGCCAAATTCATGCAAAACACGTTAGTTATACGCCTTCTATAAAAATGTCTAGAATCTTCCTATTATGGTTAAAAATTAAGTAGTATTCATGGAAAATACGTTACTGTTTGAAAACCCTTTAATTTTTACTATTTGTTTAAAGGTGATAGACATTTTGTGAAAATTTGAAGAGTCTACCTATTATAGTTTAAAAATTTGGCCATATTTATGCAAAACAGGTCACTTTCTGAAAATCCTTTAAATTTTACTATTTGTCGCTGAGGCCATAAAAGTTCACCTTCTGTGAATATTTCATGGGACCAGTGTTATGGTTACAAAACTTGGCCATAATCATGCAAAACACATTAGTTATATATAACTAACACAAATTGCAAGAGCCTTCCTATTATGGTTAAAAAATTAGGTAATATTCATGGAAAACACATTACTGTATGAACACCCTTTAATTTTTACTACTTATTTAAAGGCCTTAGTGATATACATACCTTATGTGAAAATTTGAATATCCTACGTATTATAGTTTAAAAATTGAATTTCTTTTCTGTGGATATTAGTCAACGAATATCTAAGCGTATACAAATTTGCAACATTAAATTAAAGGAAATCACGCAATTCCAAAAATCTCAAAATTTGAAATTTCAGGTTTTTGCCCATAAAGTCCACTTATGGTTAACGAAATTTGGTTTAAAATATAAATTTTTTATCAATACAAAATTTTATATATTCCTTAAGAATTAGTTTTAATAAAAAAAATGATGGCCCTTTTTTAAGGTAAAATAAAGAAAAAGGCAATATTGTTGAAATTTTTAATTTAAAAATCTTCTTATTGTTAATACAGAAAAGATATCATATTTTGAATTTGTTCCACAATATCTTAATTTTTGCTCGGTTACTACGAAAAAACATAAAAAAATATACTATTACCAAATAGATATTTAAGACGATGTAAAATTTTGAAAAATTTAAGAAATTCCAAGCCTTAAAAAATTTTGAAGGTGTGAGGTTCTCAACTTTAAGACCACATAGCGGCACCACTGATAAGTGTTAGCTTCAAAACTTAAGTTCAGATATTCCTCTACTATGTCCATGACAAATTTTCGATCAATCGCGCTAGCCCTTTACAGATGGCCCTTTACACTATGTTAGAAGCTGGCTACAGTACAATTTCCATCAAGTACTTGAAACATTACCAAAGTCTTCGGATCTTAATCCGATTAAGTATGCCTGGACCTATTTCGAAGAAAAATTAAAAAAATCATCTAATTTCCAAACAGACCTAAAGACAGAATGGAAATATATATCAGCCGAATACTTTTTTGATTAAATCAATTTGTTTGGTTACTAAAAAATTATTGATTAAATTATATATAAAATTGTACCAAAAAAGCATGAAGTGTACCAGCGTACCAACAATGTGTCGATTGTACGAAATTTGGTACTATTGGACCACAAATCAACACTGAATTATAACGGTATTACAAGGCGAATTCATTGATTTAAGTATTTAAATTATTTGGCGTCATTCTAAGTTCGCGTTTCGATCAGTAAAGTCTAACAAATTGTAGTTTAAAAAGTGAAGTTTAAAAAGTGAAACGAAAGACATTATTAACAAAATTTTTTACAAAGTTTACCTTAAAAAGAACAGCAAAAAGGTAAGTAGTATTATGTAAAAAATATAACCTATTGTATCTAGAATTTAATTTTAAGCAAAAAATGTAAAATGAAATGGTTGGTTATACCATAGAGGAGAAAATCCTCTAGGATTTTTCTGTATTAAGAGGAGCAAATCCTTTAGGAAATTTCTTAATACAAAAAATCCTAGAGGATTTTCTCCTCTATGGTACAACCAACATCGGCTACGCTTGCTAAAGATTTACTGAATGGCCGGGCGTAGTATAACAATTTTTTAACGGCAAGTTTTTTCAGGACAATAGCGAAATTGTTATACATTTTTCTTGGGAGTGCCTTGGAACGGCAACGTGTGGAAACAATTTTTAATCCGGCAACAGAGCAGGCGTTTTGTAATACAGAAAAAGGTAAGTAATGTTGTATTTTTATACCCTTCACCACAGGTGGTAAAGGTATACACCCAATTATGTTTTTACACGGTTTTCATTCAACACGGTTTGAAAATAAAAAAATTATTGTTTTTACACGAGTTTATTCCATTTAGCACGATTCAAAATCTTTTTGGCTTAGATTTTATTTGTAAAACTTAAGTTTTGCGAAATATTTTCATATCAACAATTTAAAGGAAGAACCTTTTTCTGCATACAACCATTTTTACTTGTTAGAGCAACTGAAATGTGTTAATATTTTGTGAACTATCAATTCATATCTAAAAGGAGAGCTCGAAAACTACAATGCAAAGCCATTTCTTTAGCAAACAAAATTGAAATTTTAGATTGTCTTCGAAATGAAGAAGGCTCAACATTTCTTGACATAATTTTCGGTTTAAACGAAGTCACAATAAGAACTATAAAAATTTAAAATTCAATTAGGCAATCGTTGATTTACGGGACGAAACTATCTGTTAAGTCTTCATCATACACATAGTTCACAAAATATTAACACATTTCAATTCCTCTATCAATTAAAAATGCTGGTATTCACAAAAAGGGAATTCCTCACAATTTTTAATATGAACATATTTTGCAAAACTTAAATTTTACAAATAAAATCTAAGCTCAGAAGATTTTGAATCGTGCTAAATGGGATAAATTCGTGTAAAAACAAAATAATTTTTTTATTTTCAAATTGTGTTAAATCAAAACCGTGTAAAAAAGACCGTGTGAAAACAGAATTGGGTGTATCTGATTTATAAAATAACTATGTTTTCTTTGCTTTTTAGGGTAGCTTTTAAAATTTTGTTTTAGCAACGTTAAAATTTATGCTTAAAACCTGTAAAACATCTTCAAACCCTATACAAACTTCTTATTTATTAAAACGTCATGTTTGTTTTTCAAAATTTCGACTCCCTTCACAGTCAGTCCACATAAAAACTAGGAATAATATTTTATGACTGCTTAAATTAACATACAAATTTAATATTCAATTATTTTACATGTAATTAGTAATTGGAAATTTTTAATGACAAATTGCATGTAATGAAAAAACTCAATTACAATTACAAAATTTGAATGTAATTGTAATTGAAAATTTTCAATTACAATTACATGTAATTAGTAATTGCATATGTAATTAAGTACAAAATGTAATTGATATCCCCCAAGGCTGATAAAAACTTTGATAGACTCCAAAGAAAATAACTTCTAATTTCGATTATTTTTTCATTATTTTTCGACCAAGAAAGTCGTAGCCGAAGTACATATTTATATCTATAGCACATTTGTCAACTTAGCTGATATTTTTCGTTTCGTTTTGTTTCTACGTGTCAAAATTTATTTACATTTTATACCCTTCACCACAGGTGGAAAGAGTATATATAAGTTTGTCATTCCGTGTGTAATTTCTACAATATTGATTTCCGACCCCATAAAGTATATATAGTGCACAGTGGGGCAGAATCAAAATATTTTGGAAATAACCTAGTAATTTATAAATGGCTAGGCCGATTGATCCAAATTTTGACATAAGCATAGCAGAGGAGTATCTGAACTTAAGTTTTAAAGGTGGGTACCATACACCCTCCAGGGGTGGCGCTATGTGGTCTCAAATTTGCGAACCTAGCACCTGGAAATTTTTTAAAACCTGCCATTTCTTTAGTTTTATTCATGGTCTTAAAGGTCTTGTCAATACCTCTAAATTTGAAAATAGGTATTAATTTAAAATGATTGAGTTATAAGCATTTTAAAAAAATTTTGATTTTTCGCTACCCTGGTCCAGTTTTTTTTTTTCAAAATATTAGGTACAATTTTTACCAATTTTTTCTAAAATCTAAAATTTTTTATTCTTTTAATTTTTGTTAATTAAATTAATATGTAGTTTAATTGAGTATGTGAACTATTTTCAAATCACATTGTTTTCGTTTTAGTACCTGGATGCTGATGTTTTGCTTACTGAGATTCACACACTCAAACATTTGGTTGATCTACGACTGCCCATAGTGTCTCCAATGCTCTACCAACACCACGTGGCATTCCTCAAATTGAAGTGAGTTTCGAAATTGATGCTAACGTTATTTATTCAAGTAAGTGCTGTGGACAAGGGCACCGGTAACAAGGAAAAGTTTGTAATTACCAACGATCAAAACCGTCTAACTCCTCAAGATATTGAACGCATGCTGAGAAGTTCGCAGATAAAAACAAAAACTTAAAGGTTGTTATTGTGGCTCTAAGATTTAATTTTTGGTTTAGCAGCTAGTTAGTTAAAAAACTAGCAGACTGATACACAAATAAAAATAAACAATATTATATAATACGATTCCAATAAAATCTTATATACTTTTAAATAATTTTATTTGAATGTGTTCAATTTCGCATTCCTTATTTTTTTCTTGTTTTATTTACAAAAAATCGTTCTCTAATAGCAAACTTACATTCGGAAATAATACAAATGCATTGTTTTGTAAATTTAATTTATTAATTTAAACAAATTATTTTGTAATAAGCTACAAGTTAATAAAATACATTCGATTTAAAGAATAATTTTGTCTATTTAGCATTTTTTTTTTTTTCAAAATATGAAATTACTTAAACTTGCAAAAAATTTGTTTAAAAATTTATTTAATAAAAAATATTAAAAATATTCGTGTATATGTCTTTATTTCTTGAACCATAAGTCTCAGACATTTAAAATTTTTTACAGTAGATAAGCTATTATGGCGTCTACAACAAATAGTCAAAATTAAAGGGTTTCCAGAGGGAGGGAGGCTCTTGAAATTTTCAAAAAAGGCCTTTATAAAAGATAGTAAAAATTAATGGGTTTTCTGGCAATGACATGTTTAGCATGAATATGGAATAATTTTATAACCATAATACATAAGTAGGCTCTTGAAATTTTTACAGAAGTTGTACTACTATAACAAATAGTAAAAAGTAAAGTTTTCCAGACATTGACGTGTTTTCAAGAATATGACCTAATTTGTAAATTATAATAGGTAGAATCTTCAAATATTTACAGGTGGTGTAGTACTATGGCCTCTACAACAAAAAGTGGCAATTAATGGATGTTCCGAAAGTGACGTGTTTTGCATTAATATGGTCTAAATTTTGAACCATTATATGTAAGTAGGCTCTTGAAATTTCCACAAGTATACTAATATGGCCTCTACAACAAGTAGGAATAATTAAAGATTTCCAGACAGTGACGTGTTTGCAATGAATATGGCCTAATTTGTAAACTATAATAAGTAAACTCGAAAAAATTTCACAGGTGTATTACTGGCAATTAAAGGATGTTCCAAAAGTGACGTATCTTGCATGAACCATAATACAGGTGTACTACTAAGGTGTATTACTAAGACCTCTACAACAAATACTAACAATTCAAGTGTATTCCGAAAATAAATAAATAAAAATTTAATGAATTTTTTCCAACTGAATAACGTTATATTCGAGTCACTATTTAAATACACAATAGAAATGTAAGAACAAATCTAGTTAGCGAAGCTTCTCCAATCAGAAAAAAAATTATCCAGGGTGATAGAGAATTTTAAAATAAGAAAAAAATATAAAGTGAACAAATTGGCGGTTGCCCATATTTTTCGAAGAATTTTTTTTATTTTTTAAATTACTACACTAAATTAATCAATATAAAATTTAATTCAAATTTTATGCATAGCGTGGTATGACCAACTCGGCTTCGCTTACTAATGATTTACTGCCAGCCTTAGGCCGTGCGCAAGGATTTTCTGCTCTATGGTATAACCAATACCAGCTTCGCTTCCTAAAGTTTTTCTGCATAGCTGGCCTTCCGCCGGGAGCAAGCATTTTTTCCACTATGGTATGACTAACACTGGTTTCGCTTACTTAGTTTTCCTGCATAGCCGTCCTTCGGCCGGGCGTAAGGATTTTCTCCACTATGGTATGACGAACACCGACTTCGCTTACTACAGTTTTTCTGCATAACCGGCCTTTGGCCGGGAGCAAGGATTTTCTCCTCTATGGTATGACCAACACCGGCTTCACTTACTAAAGATTTTCTGCCGGCCTTTGGCCGGGAGCAAGGATTTTCTGGTCTATGGTATAACCAACACCAGTTTCGCTTCCTAAAGTTTTTCTGCATAGCAGGCCTTCCGCCAGGCGCAAGCATTTTTTCCACTATGGTATGACCAACACCGGCTTCGCTTAATAAAGTTTTTCTGCATAGATGGCCTTCGGCCGGGCGCAGGGAATTTCTCCTCTATGGTATGGCCAATACCAGCTTCGGCTTGATTGGTCAAGCTTCACCAAACTAGATTTGTTTCACTTGTTTTTCTAAATGAAATCGTATTGATATATCTAAGTCGAATAGTTTTTGAGTTTTTAACGGCGATAATTAAATTCAGTTTTCGCTTTCAACGTCGTCAAAGATATATTTAGTAGAGGAAGTATGGCAACACATTACTAAAAAAGATTTTATTAAAAGTGAAAAATTCGAAATGTAGAAAGAGTTTATAGACGAATAGTAAAGTGAATAAGATTATAATAATATAGTGAAATACTTTTTTTTAAAAATCTCAATTTTCGTAAAAAGTGTCCTCAAAATATCATGTCCCCAAACTATCGGCTAGATATGCGATTACTTTGGGACTGTCCTCATAGAATGCAAATGTCTCCAAACTATATAGTAGTTCGATATATATATATATATATATATATATATATATATATATATATATATATATACATATACATATACATATATATATAAATATACATATACATATACATATATATACATATACATATACATATACATATACATACATATATATATATATATATACATATATATTCTTTCTATACTATATATTTTGAAAAGTTTTAATGGATCATTTGTACTTATTTTTTATCTTGGTAGCAATAATTAATTGAATATTTGTTATTATTGAACAATTTAATTCTAAAATAATTAATTTTTTTCAGATTTAGTAATTTCAGCCATTGTAGGTCCCTCGCTCTCATTAGGACATTACCCAGTTCCACATCAACATTTCTGGTCCGCAAAAATTCACACCAGTAAACAGTAACATGACGTTTATTTACCATCGGTCTGTAAGTGTTACAGATTGGCGGTATGTTGAGACAGGCCCCTAATATTGTTATAAACAATCCAAGGTTCCCGTAACAACGCTATATCCAGGTTATTCTCATGAAAACAACTCATCAAAATCGTTGAGGCTGCTTTGATGTGATGTTTAAGCTGGTATATACTTAGTTTTTTTATTGAAGTGCCTGCTTCCGAATGGAATTACATAAGCCTACAGAACCAGGTACGTCCAATTCATCCACATTAACCTCTATAGCCGCTTGAGTAACTTCAAAGACTGACACGTCCACCCTTTGCGAGATTTCCTTGTCTTTCGTAACCGATATCCTCCATTGGCCAGTAACAACCGGAGTTCCTAAAGGGATTAACAATTAATAAAATTAATTTTTATATTTATTTATTTTTTATTAAATTCAAATATTCCATTTGAGTTCCAGATTTTAACTAAAACTAAAAACAATTTTCATAAAATCAATAGATTTCTTATGATACTACGATAAATAAAAATAGTTTACAAAGGAGTATTTTATCAACAAGTATTAATAATAAAAAATAGGGTTCTCAATAAGAGCAAATACATAGGGTTTCTATAAAAGTGCTAATACATATAATATATGTGTACGACTAAGTTATACATATAACTCCCCCATCATTAGATTGACGCTCCGAGGAAAATTTACATAAATTGACAAAAATAATAAAATAAAACTTAAAATAAAACATATATTTTTAATAACATTTGTTGATATTCCACCTTTAAGTTTAAAGATTCATAAATCAGTAATAAAAATACATACAGACATACATATAATAATTTAGGTAAAATTTTAATTTAACAAGAATTACAAAAAAATTTTAATATATGACTTATAATATTTGTGACCTGTTTGAGTTACAACATGGTCACTGTCAAATCTTTTTACTTTAATTTTACGAAATTTAGCATGATTTTTTCCACAAGGATTACTTCTTAAGTACACCTTCCCAGTTTGAATCTCACAATCTTCTCGATTATGATTTAAATTTTTTATTGATTTTTCGTTCAATTTCAAAATTCTTTCTTTAATTTTTGGATAATCCTCAGCTTTTATTAAACCGCTTTGAAAATCAGTAGGTTTACATTTTGTGGTAGAGTGTATTGTGTTGTTATAAAACATGATTAGTTTATAAATTTTCTCTTCAACCGTATAACTATCTTTTTCAGGGTCGTGTCTGAGTAAACGAATATGTTCGTTCAAAGTGTTATGAAGACGTTCTACATCTGCATTCGAAGTGTGGTTATTATTTGAAGTAAAACGTATCTCAATTTGGTTCTGTCTTAAAAATTCAGTTAATGGTAATGCTTTAAAACCTAACTCATTGTCAGTTACGCTTTTATTAATATTACCTTCAATACTCAAATACTGAATCAGGGCTCTTTTGAATTCTACCCATGATCTGTTTTGAATTTTAATTGCTTGTGCAAATTTAGAAAATTTATCGATTACTGTTAAAAATAATGTTTTTTCAAGGCTATAAAAAATATCTATATGTACTATTTGACCAGGTCTATCGGGGTTTCAGTTAACTTAATATTTGTTTTATTGGTTTACGGTCATACTTTTCTACATTGCAAATATGACAATTATTTATAAATTGCTGAATTCTTAATTTTAATTTCGAATGATATATGTATTTTCTTTCTTAATTGATCAAAATTTTCATTTATACCGCGATGGTTATTTTTCTGATGTTCATTTTGAATAAATTCGTGAAGATCATTCTCATCTAAAATATCATCAAGGCAGCTATTGCACTTTGCGATTTTTATGTTAGAAGTTAGAAAATATTTTAAAACTGTTTCTTTAAAAACATCATACATTAAATAATATTGGATTAAAATTGCATTAACTTTTGTTGGATGAAAATGATTCTTTATAATATTTACTATATCCGTTTCATTGATATTAT
Source organism: Phasia obesa (assembly GCA_949628195.1). NCBI lineage: Eukaryota > Metazoa > Arthropoda > Insecta > Diptera > Tachinidae > Phasia > Phasia obesa. The sequence goes on along the minus strand of OX451218.1, from coordinate 51,482,862 downwards.
TCGCCGTTATTATTTTCCTAGAACTTTTAAATATCGATTGAGTTATTACTTTAAGAGAAACAGAATTTGATTTTTCGATAATAAACTGATTTTTATAAACATTAATTGGAGAACTGCTTTCAGATATAATTCCTGTTCGAGATTGGTAAATTAAATTTATTTTGGGTTCAATTCGGGACATTGCATCTGCATTCCCATTTTTTATGCCACATTTGTATAAAATTTCGTAATCAAACTCTTCTAATTGTAACCTCCATCGTACTAATTTTGAATTTGGCTCCTTAATTGAAAAAAGCCATTGTAGAGGCTGATGGTCTGTTTGTATAACAAACTTTCTCCCAAATAAATATGGGCGAAAATACGTAACAGCCCAAACTACTGCCAACAGTTCTTTTTCCACTGTACTAAAATTAATTTCATGTTGGTTGAGCGTCCTGCTTGCATATGTAATAGGACGGTCGTCCTGCGATAACACGGCTCCTAAAGCGAAATTGCTTGCATCAGTATTTAAAACAAACTTTTTACTAAAATCGGTATAAACTAAAATTGGATAATTGGTAAGAAGTATTTTTAACATTTTGAAACTGTATTTTTATTTTTTTTTTTGAGATATTTTTTTATCGGCCTTGCAATCTTCGAATAATCTTTTATAAATTTACGGTAATATACACTTAGCCCTAAAAATTATTTAATTTGCTTCTGTGTCTTTGGTAAGAGATAATTTATAACACATTGGACTTTTTTTGGATTAGGTTTTATACCCTTCTGTGTTACTACATGACCTAAAAACTCTGTTTCCCTTTTTAAAAATTCACATTTGTCTATTTGTATTTTCAAATTTGCTTTCCTTAATTTATTAAATACAAGCCGAAGTGAATTTATATGTTCCTGAAAGGAAGTTGAATAGATAATTACGTCATCCATATATACTAAACAAATTTTGTTAACTAATTCACCTAAAATATTATTCATAAGCCTTTGAAAAGTAGCTGGTGCTGTTTTGAGACCGAAGGGCATTCTAAGAAATTCATAGTGACCGCCTTCAACTGAGAATGCCGTCTTATGAACATCCCTTTTGTCTATTTCAACCTGGTGAAATCCTTTCGCTAAATCCAAAATAGTAAAATACAGACACCTACCAAGTTTTTCTAAAATTTCCTCAATATTTGGAAAAGGGAACCGATCGTCTACTGTCTTTTCATTAAGTTTTCTATAATCAACAACTAATCGCCACTTTTTTGACCCACTAGTGTCCTCCCTTTTCGGTACAATCCATATAGGAGCAGAATACGGCGAGTTTGATGGTCTAATTACCTTACTATCAAGCATTTCCTGAACTTGCCTTCTAACTTCATCTTTATGTATATAAGGATACCTGTATGTTTTTGAGAAAACGCGAATATCATCTTTTGTAATAATTATGTGTTTGATTGCATTTGTAAAAGATAAATTAGAATTTGTTTTATAAAACAAATCAAAATGATCATTCAAAATAAGTCTCAGATATTATTTTTCCTCTTTATTTAAATGATCCATTCTAATTTTGTCAAATAAGGATATCTCACAATTATATTCTTGCAGTAAAACATCACTAACCAAATGATAATTTTCGTACGTAACCGGCCACACATTCTTTTCACTAATATACATTACATTTGGAAATTTAGCTACTGTTTCAACTTCAACTTTAAAATTTTCTGCATTATACATATACCCCTTCACTAAAAACTATTTCCCCAAAATGATTACGATGTTCTTGGATTTTTGGAAATAATAAAGGCACGGTTTTATTATTTATCCTAAGTTAACTTCTATTATAATCTATCACAGCTTTGTATATTCGTAACACATCATTTCCAATGATTCCATCATAATAATTATGAAATTTACATTCTATTAGTCTTATTTTCTCATTTATATCACCTAACTCGGAAAACATGGGTACTAGATAAATTGTGACTGAAAACACTTGATTCTGAACACTTGATTTGGAAATAATAAAGGCACGGTTTTATTATTTATCCTAAGTTCACTTCTATTATAATCTATCACAGCTTTGTATATTCGTAACACATCATTTCCAATGATTCCATCATAATAATTATGAAATTTACATTCTATTAGTCTTATTTTCTCATTTATATCACCTAACTCGGAAAACATGGGTACTTGATAAATTGTGACTGAAAACACTTGATTCTGAACGGTTTTTAAGATTAATTTTGCTGAACTAATTCTCCATTTTGGATTACGTAAATCCGGATTTACAAGTGAATGAGTTGCACCACTATAAATTTATGATTTCCTTTTATTATGATATACGGTAATTCTCCGGAGAGGCTGGAAAACGAAAATTTTCTGTTACTATATTTTGTTTTAACAGTTCAAAAGAAGAATTATTTTGTAACATATTTTGAGAAACCAATATTTTTCGTAAATTACTTACAGTATTACCATTCTGAATCATATTTATATCCATAGGTTCAGAATGTTGTTGCTCTGGGAAATTCAATTGCGGCTCTTATAATGTCATTTGGTGGTCGGCGCAATATATATCCTATCCACGACCACTTCCTGTGTTTAATTTCGATGTCGATTGGGTTGCAGTTATCAAGGAGTAAAAGCTGTTGGTTTGTTGCCCAATTAGGCCAAAAAAAAAATATTAGAATATGGCAAAGTCATCTATTAACGAATGTTTGCAGCATCTTACGGCTGTTTTCTGTGGTGCTCCATGTAGTACAAATATTCTTAATTTCGTGTCTCGCGATATGTTGTTTGCTCGCCAATCTTTATTGGAATGCCGTGGAATGCCTTCAGGCTTTGTTTATCCGGTCCTTAAAATCTAATTCTGAGCCGCCATCGGTTGTTATACGGCTGCCTAGATAGGCAGTTTGAATTTCTGGTACCAATCCTTATCAGTTTCGTTTTTTTAATATTTATTCTAAGGCCGACCTTAACGGCATTTATATCTAAATTTACAAGTTTAGCGTAGATATCATCGAATTTATGTGCAAGTAAGCATATATCGTCTGCATAAGTTGTTTTCGGAAATTCCAACGTTTACTATTTGCGAGCTCGGAATTGGTATGCTCCATTACCCCATGTAATAATATTAGGAACAGGGTTGGGGAGAGTACGCAGCCTTGTCTTACAACTATGTATATTTGGTACAAAAGGATCACTTGCTTTACCGTAAAAGCTGATTCGTACAGTTCGCGGATGTGGTCTATAATTTTTTCTGGTTCATCTTTTTAAAATCAATAAATAGCAAATAGAGATGGCTATTGTGTTCACGCGACTGCTCGACAATGATGCAAAGCGTATTAATGTGATCTACACAAGAACAACCAGGACGGAATCCTGCTTGCTCTTGGCGTAGCAATGGTTCTATAACTGGGGATATTCTCTGTAAGAGGAGCAGTGCCTGTAGCTTTTAGATCGCGTTTAGAAGTGTTATACCTTGCCAGTTCTTACAAAAGCTAAGGTCATCTTTTTAGGTATATTGTGAAAGAATGGAGGATGGTGTTAGACGCCCAAGAAGATTTTATAATCGGCATAAGTGGCTGTACTACAGGTAATGAACCATATTTTAACAATTCTGCTTTTACTGCATCGGGGCCAGGTGCTTTAGAGTATTTTAGGTTTTCCAGCGTAGATATTATTTCGTTGAGAGTGGATGGATGTGTGGGTATATTTCTGAATAGATAGCGGCGCACATAGAACCAAGGGCAGTTTTCCAAATTAAATTCCATTGCGGAATCATCAATCACTGAGGATCCAAAGAAGTTCAATAGTATTAAGCTGATGACCATGTTCGTCTTTTAGTGCTGATGTATGCTTTATATTCTTGCCTCGCTTTCTCAGCGTCCTCGACGATATTATTAAAGTAACTTTCTCGGTCCATACGCACGAGGTATTTAATTCTGGCTGCAGACGTTCTGTCTTGCAGCAAGCTCTTCTTCGGATGTTTTAGCGCATATTAAGTTATTATGAAGGCGCTTACGGTTTAAAATTTCGGCAAGTTAATCTTTGCTAATCCAAGGCTTTTGATCAGCTTTCTTAACACCAAATATTTCATTGGCGCTTTGTTTACAGGTATCAATTATTTTGCACTAGGTATGACTACCTTTTCCAACCAGATTAAGAGATAATACCAGGGAATTTATATATCATGCTTTAGTAGGACCTAGTTGCGTCTTAATAGCCACTGGGCGTAGTATGAGAGCAGGACCGATGGTCCGTGTCGACGTCCACGCTCCACAACTTCTCTTATCATCACGTAAGCTGCCTATAAATAGATTGCTTATGATTCCCAGTTATATTTATGTATGTTTTTATGGATGAACTTTATTCCTCCAATATCTAAGCGGTGTCGGCCGTAAAAATCGACTAGTCTGTAGCCCTTATCATTTCTATGATCGCCCAACCCATGGGTTCCCATCACCATTTTCAAATTTTTATTGTCGAAGCTTACCTTGGCATTAAAATCACCAAGTACAATCTTGATATCACCTCCTCGGTTTCGTCATCATCAGGAACGGTTGGGGCGTAAAATTCGATCACAGAGATATTCCGAATTTTCGGCTTAAAACGGGCTAAGATTATGCGGTCCCATACAGCAGTAAAATTTAAAAGAGCTTAAGATGCCATTGAGAGTATTAATCCGACTCCGTTTATACGTTTCGTGCTATTGCCGGAAACCTCACTGAGTCCCAGAATTTGAATATTATATGAACGCATCTCCTTGCTTGTTCTTATGTTCCATGTTCCAATCATTATTCGTTGTTTAAAGCAAAAGATCGTCGACGTTGTAAGGTATGTTCTTGTATTTGTATTAGACGTTTCAATAATAAATTATTTTTTATAAGAGTGGGTTATTAGTCATCTGCTCAACCTTCTTAAAGGTGAGGGACCTTCTATTGGCTATTGGTTATTTAATGGCGCCAATTACTCGCTATGTCGATTAGAGTTTCAAACGGCACTCAGAATTTGATAAGTCACGTTGCCAGTCGTGACCTGCTGAAACTTTATTCTCTAACCCGCTGGGTTGTCCGCCACTGCTTATTTAATTCGCAGCTGCCCTGCTTACTATAGGGGTTCCCACTATTCGCAACCCGTGGAGGCTTCCCTCGGCACCCAGCCGTGCTTCCGTGACAGTTCTTACATTCCACTTCAAAAGACGAGTCCTTAAAAGTTGAAATGTAAGATTCCCTGGGGGTATAGTCAAAAATACTCGTATGTGGGAGATTTGTTTTAAATAGTATGCTCTGAGTGTCTGTTCTTCGCAAAAAGCGAAGGATCGAGCTAATACACTTTTATTGAGCATTATCATATTTAAAAAATAAAATTTTCGGTATTTTCTGTGCTAAAAAAGTAATAACAAAGCAAACAAGTAAGAGGGCTATATTCGGCCATACCGAATCTTATATAAACTTCACCATGGTGATTTTATTTTTCCAGACATAGGTACAAAATTGATTTAATTTAATTTTATTTTGATTACTTTTCAGATTTACAATAAAAAAATATTAAATTTGAAAATTTTTTACATTCTCTGAGAAATATTAAAATTTCGTATAAAATTAACAATTAATTTTTTAAATAAATTTTTGTTTTCTTCATTTCTGATATTATTTGGCATCATGTTGTAAAGCCTCATTCCTTTGTAAAACAATTATTTTTGCTTCGTACTCGTATTTGTATTTTGCAACCTGAAATTACTTCAATTTCTCAAATTATAAGATTGGACATCTCATCTCCTACATATCTTAGCTGGATGAAAATTATTGTGTTAATAAATTAATTATTTAGGCTTAAGTTCTTAATTATAAAGAGATAAAGAAAAATTAGATACCAGCAAAGCAGAATACATTTTCTAGACAGCTATGTCCGTCATCAGTACTATTTGTATCAATCTACCCGGTAGTTTCAATTGTTATTAATTTTTTATTTAAACAAACTTATCAAAGAAATAAAATCTGAGAAATTTTAATTTTACATTATATTTTATCGAAGATAGAGCTTTTTGAAATTGTTTTACACTTGTAAACTCTATTTATTTTTCATATTATACTACCAAGCAAACATTTTTCTTTATTTTAATTCTCTTTATATATTTTCTTTATCTCTTTATAATTAAGAATTAAGCCTAAATAATTAATTTATTAATTCAAAAATAGTTCATATAAAATTCATATAATTATTGTGTTAAGTTCAAGTCTTTGTCGTATGTTTAACCATTTTAATGAGTCCAACATAAATGTTATTGATGTGTACCGGCTACATTTTAGAATTGAACGCATTGCCTTATTTTGTAATTTTTGCAGTCTTAATAACTGTTCGTGCAACATGTGTATATAATAGTGGATCCATACTCAAAATGTGGTTTAATTATCGTATTATATATATTTATAGCCGTTATAATAGATATTTTCTTTCTGAGTCTTTTAAAAAGGCCAATCTTTTTGCCGATTTTTTTTACATATGTATTCAATATGTTCTTTAAAATTGAAATCTTGATCTATGACATAACCGAGATATTTTAATATATTAACTTTTTCTATTACCACATTATTTATTTGAAATGTTAGAGTGTTCATTTTAATTTCCATTAACTTTGTTTTGCTTTCATTTAATTTTAATTTGTTCATTTTCAACCACTTATTTATATTATTCATGTCTGTTGTTATATTTTCATAGCACTTTTTTTCTGTTTCACCTTCCGTAAAAATAAAGGTGTCGTCAGCATAAAGTACAATTTCACATTTTTCTAATATCTTTTCTATGTCATTGATTGCTCCTAAGATTGAGCCTGGTGGAACTCCAAAATCGTTCTGCTCCGAATTTGATTGCACGTTGTTGACTTTTGTTTTTTTGTGTTCGATTAGTTAAATATGATTCAAACCATTTTAAGTCCTTATCCTGTATTCCATAACAATATAGTTTTTTTATCAGAAGGCTTCTATCTATGGTTTCACAGGCTCTCTTAAAATCAAGAAATATAGCCAAAATTTTATTGTTTTTCTTACTAAATTTCCATCTGTTTCTAACAAAGTTCACGGCTGTTTCGCATAAGTGTTTTTTTTTCTGAAACCTGATTGATACTTAGATAACAATGCATGTTTTTTTAAATAGTCCTCTAATTGGTTTTTTACTATTGTTTCCATTATTTTTTCACATGTGTTTAAATTGTTTATTGGACGATATTCTTCACATTTATTGGTATTTCTTATTGTGTCTTTCCAGTTTTGAGGGAAAATTCAATTTTCAAATGATTTATTTAATATATTAAGTAATTATATGATATAAAGTAATGTCCAGTTGTCAAGTATTATATCTTTTGATATTTTTTATAGTCAGGTTTCTTTTTAACATTCTGAGCTGTATTTTGGCCTACCTATTGAGGTTCAAAAAATAAGGTAATATACGTGAAAAACATGTCACTGATGGATCACCCTTTAGTAATTAGCAATTGTTGCAGCGGCCGAAGTACAACACATACTGTAAGTAATTCAAGAGTCTACCTAATACGGTTCAAAAAATAAGGCTATTTAAGTAAAAATCATGTCTATGGCGGAACTCCCTTTAATTTTGGTATTTGTTATAACGGCCGTGGAAATTCTTTTTCTATGAATATCTCAAGAGTTTACCTTTTACGAATAAAAAAATAAGTCACTATACGTGAAAAACATGTCATTGTCGGAACACCCTTTAATTTTTAGTAATTGTCATATCGGCCGTGACAACATATCTCCTATACAAAATTTTAAGAATCTACCTATTACGGTTCAAGAAATAAGGCGTTATACATGAGAATCACGTCACTGTCGGAACACCCTTTAATTTTTATGATTTGTTATAGTTTCCATAGTAATAAACCTCCTGTAAAAACTTCAAGAGTCTACTCATTATCGTTAAAAACTTAGGCCATATACACATAAAGCACGTCACTCTCGGAACACCCTTTAATTTTAAGGTTTAATTTTATATACTTGTTTAGAAAGCGAACATAGTGTTAATTACTGTCTGCAAATTTTAAGTGGTTGCCTCCTATAGCTCAAGAAATAAAGACATAAAGGCAAATAACACCTCACTTTCGGAACACCCGATAAGTTTTAGTATTTATTGCTATAGTGGCCACAGTTCTGTGAAATTTCTGTGGAAATTTCAAGAGTCTACCTATTATGGTTTAAAAAATAGGCCCTATACATGCAAATCACACCACTATCGGAACACCCTTTAATTTTTAGGTTTATTTTTTTAGTCATGTTTATATAGCGAACTTAGTTTTAATTACCGCTTGCATATTTTTAGTGTATTCCTCCTACAGTTCAAGAAATAAGCAGATATTCGTGGATAACACCTCTCTATCGGAACACCCTATAAGTTTTAGAATTTGCTACTATAGCGGCTACAGTTATACACCTTCTGTGAAAATTTCAAGCGTCTACCTATTATGGTTCAAAACTTAGTCCTTATACATGCAAATCACACCACTATCGGAACACCCTTTAATTTTTGGGTTTATTTTTTATACTTGTTTATATAGCGAACTAAGTTTTAATTACTGTTTTTAAATTTTGAGTCTATGCCTCCTACAGTTCAAGAAATAAACACATATTCGTGAATAATACCTCTCTATCGGAACACCCTATAAGTTTTAGTATTTGTTGCTATAGCGGCAACAGCTATACATCATCTGTCAAAATTTCAAGGGTCTACCTATTGCGGTTCCAGAGGTAAAAGGCGCTGACAGACGGACAGACATTGTAGCGAAAATAATAGGGTTTCGTCTTTACCCTTTGGGTACGGAGCCCTAAAAATGGTCGTCTACAATAATTTTGGCCGAATACTGATCATACCCGCACATTTTTTTGTAAAATGGTACACTTTTTCACAAACACCATTACATCGTATGCGACTTTCTCCTCTTATTGCTGATTTGCATTTACTGCAATCAACCATTTTAATGTTTTTAAAAAATAACTTGTTTTGTATATTAATTTAATTTCAGCTAATTCTTTACTAATTTTTTAGTTTTCTAATAGTTCGAAATTAATTTTTAATACTTTATTTATTTTAACTTGTTCAGTGTTGCCAAAAAAAAAGAGACAAACGTTTAGAAAAAATAAACGCGGTGTTTTTTTCACTAATCAGAAAAATTACGTATACGGTAATATCGTCACCTGAAATGCCTAACTATGTAAAAATTGTATAGAAAATGTTTTTGCAAAAACTTTTTCAAAGAAATTTTTTTCTTGTAAAAAATTTTTTGGAAAGCTTTTTGATAAAATTTTTAAAATAGTTTTTTTTTAACTTTTTTAAGCAAAAATTATTGAAAATTATGTGCAAAAATTTTATTGTAAAAATGTCATATTTGTTATAATCTTTTGTAAAAATTTTATAGAAAATTGTTTGGAATTTTTTTTAACTTTTTTTTTTTAAAAAATGGTTAAGTTTTTTGTACAATATTTAGAAAATTTTCGTAAAATTTTTTTATAATTTATAAAATTATATAAATATAAAAATTTTTTATAATTTTTTTTGAAATGAAAGACGTAGCTATCTAGAAAATGTGCATTTCGCTCTACTGGTGTCTAAAAATTAAATTTTCCCAATTTTCTTTAGTATTATTTGTAATTTAATTTATTCTTTCTTAGAGAGTATAAAATCGAACTTATGCTTGCCTACAAATTTCATTGTATGTAATATAAATAGTTCGACTAATAAAAATTTCAAATGAATAAATTAATTATTTACAAAAAAAAATTGAAAATTTGAAATTTTTATATGAATTTTAATTTTATTTGAAAATTTTCGCATGTTGGTAGATTTTTAACTTTTAGTGCTTTTAATTGTAGCCAAGAAAGCACTGAAAAAATATAAATTTAAGGGCAAATTTTTGAGTTAGTTTTTATCTTTAAGTTGTACCTATTAATATTGTTACGAAAGAAGAATTTATTCATTATAAGCTCTGAACAACAATACTCTCGAACAACAACAACAACATTAATGGTTTATTTTCTTACAATGATAGAAGAAAGAAACGCCTCATACAAACATTCGCATTTACGCATATACACACACAGATTAAATAAACACTCTTCTGTTAAATACACAGCCACATACATAAATACAAGCATAAACAAATAAACAGCCACACATACAGGTATAAAGGAATAAATAGCCACACATACAAGTATAAAGAAATAAATAGCCACACATACAGGTATAAAGAAATAAACAATCACACAAACAGAAAACAAGAGCAATAACAATCGAACCTGCCAGAACTGTCTGGAATAGAACATTCTGGTGCTTTTCAATCACCTATATAAGGGAATCGTGCTGGCGAGTAGGATGGCAGTATTAATTTAAAAGTCAAAGAGTTAAGTTGTCGAATTTTAAGAGTATTTAACAGTTTGCTGTATTTTTGAACAGTGGTGTTAAATAAATAAAGTGACTTACAGTAATAACAGTGTGTATTTATTTTGCAATTAAAAGAACCCAACGTAAAGTAAAAACGTAACAATTGGTGTCAGAAGTGGGATTGTAAAATAAAATAACTAAAAAAAAAATTAAATAATAATAAATAACAATGAAATTTGAAGATCTTAAAGTGGAGCAGCTGAAAAAGGAGTTGAGTAAGCTGGATTTGCCAACAACAGGTAACAAAACAGAACTGCAGAAGAGGCTCATAGATGAATTCAAGCGTCGTGGCATGGACATTGGCGCATATGAGTTCGATGAAAAAGAGGTGACAGAGGTATGCAGCCGTGAAACAACAACAGCAAGTAGCATGGACTTCAATACAATGATCGCCGCTATGATGGAGAAAATGGGAGAAAACTCTAGAATGCTTCTAGAAAATCTACAAGAAGCTTCTAGAGCAAACAGCGAAAAACTTTTAGCTGAAGTACAAGAAGTTTCTAGAGCAAACAGCGAAAAACTGTTAGCTGAAGTAAGAGGTGAAGTACAGGAAGATTCTAGGGCTAACAGTGAGAAACTAGAAAAAGTTAACGAGAAGCTACAGGAAATTTATAAAACCGTCAATAAACGTGTTGACATCTTAGAAACAAAAGTTTGCAAGTTCGATGAACAAATCTCTACCGTAGAAGTGCAACTGTCTGGTTTAAACAGAAAAGTGAATCTTCTAGAAACTAGTGGCGTCGAAGTACAGGTGAAGGATGTCGATGTAAAACTGCAGGAGCTTGAAAACAAAATTATGAGCCTGGAAATAAGAGAAGGTCCAGTACGAGTAGTGACGGAAAACACAAATAGGATAAAAGCTCCCAGTTTCGACGGCACCATACCCTTCACCGTCTTCAAATTTCAATTCGAGACAGTGGCCAGTAAAAATCTATGGAGCAATGAAGAAAAAGCGATTGAGCTGATTCTGGCACTTAAAGGATCTGCAGCAGAAGTCCTCGAAAGCCTACCAACAAGCTGCAGAAATAATTATGAGGACATAATGGTGGCGTTACAGCGCAAATATGGCGGCGATCATAAAAAGGAGCTGTATAGAATGGAGCTACGTGGCAGGGTGCAGAGAGCAAATGAGACGCTTCAGGATTTCGCCATGGAGATAGAGCGCTTGGTGCAGCTAAAATACCCTGGGGAAAACCATCCACTTCTAGAACAGTTCAAAATGGAGGCATTTGTTAATGGTATTCGTGACCCAGATATTAAGCACGCGGTTTGCGCTAAGCAAAGCACACCTTTGCTGAAACCATTACTTACGCTCTGGCTCAAGAAACAGCAAAAGTCATTTCGAGATCGCATTCATACAAAGTGCGAAAAGTGGAAGCTGCTGAAGATGAGAAAACAACAATGGACGACATAAAGCAAATACTTGAATCGGTAAAGAAAGTCTTAGATGAGAGACAAGGCTAGACAAACGCTAAGTGCTTTAATTGCGGTAAAGTCGTCCATTTTCAAAGAAACTGTAAGGCAGCAAGAAAACGAGCCAGATCTGTTTCGCCGCCAAGAAACAATAAACGTGCGACTCACAAAACATCTCAAGAGTCGTTAAACTAAATAGAGCTAGCACTACGGGGCATGAGCTAGCTCCCGCAACCGAGGGCCCCACAACCTCCATATCTGTGATGCAGCAGCAAAACAGCAATCTTACTGCAAGCGGGTATATCAACGGAGGAAAGCGTATTCTGACAATAGACACAGGAGCGTCGCAGTCTATAATAAGGCCCGATTTAGTAAAGGGAAAAGTTGAACAATTGAATAATGTAAGCCTGCGCACCGCTACCGGAGAATTTGCTACTGTCTATGGTAAGGCCAAAGTCAGATTAACTATAGCCAACATGAGTGTGGACCATGTGTTCATTGTTGCCGATATCGTGGACGAAGTTATTATTGGCGCAGATTTTATGATCATGCATGGAGTCGATCTGCGTATGGGGCAACAAATAATGATCTGGCGAAACGTCGAAATACCCCTTGATATTGGATATGTGAGTAAATCTCTAGTAAGGAAGTTGGTTGCTGTAGCATCCCAGAAATTACCACCTCAGGCAGAAACTGTGATATGGGCACGTATGGAGGAAGATTGTGAAGACAACCGGTTGTGGGTGGTAGAACCATCAGGAATTAAGAGTGAGACAATTACAGCAAAAGCTCTCGTGAAAACCTGTAAGAATGGAAAAATTCCTGTAAGAGTCTGTCAACTAAAGAGCGCGAAATACTAGCAGAACACGTGGGGAAATGGGTAGCAGAGCTGAAGCCACCTGACAGAAAAAAAGCCAAGCAGCTGCTAAGAAAGTACGCCTCTGTCTTCGCCCTAAAAGATAAAAGCCAAGGTAGAACGCCAATAGTGAAGCATGAAATAAATACTGGCGAAGCGAGGCCCATAAAACAAGCCCCCAGGAGCATTCCCCCAGAGCTTTCTTCAATATTACATTTTTATTTAATCATATGTTTTTTTTTAATTTACTTATTTTATAAAAATTTCTAATTGATTTTTTGATATTTTTTTTTTTGTAATAATATATTTTTTTTTTTTTTTTATATATATGTACATATGTAGATATACATATGTATATATTTTCTTATAATTAAAAAGAATGATTAATCATGATTACAATATATATGAAAAATAAATATTTAAAAAAGTGGAACAATAAACTCTTGCCGAAATGAAAGATGTTTAACTGTGGCCGCTATAGCAACAACTACTAAAACCGCCTGTATGTATGTAATACATAAATAGACTAATAATAATTAAAAATTTTCATAATTAAAAATCGAACAGAACCGCGCAATCTTGTTTACTCAACAAAGTTTGGTTTGTTACTAGATTAGTGTTAACTATAAACGAATGTTGGAAGTAAAACAAATAAACAAAATTAACTTTCATTGCCACTGTTGCCAAATTTTTTTTACGATTTTCCACCAAATTTGTATTGAAAAACGCCAGAAACATCCAAATTTTTTGTTTAGCGGTAATTAAAGTAAAATAATAGCCAAAAATATAAAAATTTAGTTTTATTTCTAGTATATTTAAATTTATTTCAATTTTAAAGCAATTTCAGTTCAGTAGGTTATGCCATTTAATTATGGATGTTATTCAATTGTATAATGACTAAGGGAAATTTAATAAAAATTGAAGGAAATTATTCAGTTAATCGACAGCTTGTCGCATTCTAGGCAAACTTGAAAGTAATTTTTGTCAGATATAGGAACGATTTATTCGTTTCTGACAATTAAACCTTTCTCAAACAACAACTTGTAAAATTTTTAGAAAATTTAGTTTCAATAAATAAATCCAATCGACAACAGCCTGCTTAGTTTATTTTTAATACAATTCTATTTTCAACGTTTATTGATAAATCCCATTCTAAATTCGCGAGATAGCGGTCAAAACTCTATAACTTTTGACCGGATTGGTATTTTTTTACGCAATTTGTTTTGTTCAATAGAAGGGACTTTAAGCTTCAATTTGCGTGTTCAAACGTAAAAATCGACTGATAGGAACGTAAGTAATGTGGAGTTAAAAATGCATTTTAATTTTTTGTTGAGTTTCCATGTAAAAGTTGAATATTTTGACATTTTAAATAGGTATTTTTTTATAATTTCTTATTTTCTTCAATCGTATTTTGCACTTGTTTATTATTCCTAAACTTAATTTTGGTCAGAAAATGCCAACATTTGGCCCCTGACATTTATTTAGTCTCAATATTCACAGGTGCCAAAGGTTGGTTTTTTTTGAAGAAATCTAATTCTTGTGAGTATTAAACTGAAAAATAACACTGAAATTCCCAACAATATCAATACCATTTGGATATATTATATACAGAACAAAACATCGATAAAATTTTAAGTAAACTTTTACTATTGATTTAAAGTGCACATATATTTTATTTAAATGTATTAATAAAAATTTATACTAAAATTAGAAACAAATTATAATCTTTAAACTAGTATTAATTAAACAATATTAGTAAAAATTTCTTCCAAATAGCTTTGATTTTCATTTTGCAGTAGTTGTTTAGCTTCTTCATCTAACTCTAATGAGGTTGATTTCCATTTTTGTCGAATACTGGACATATATGGGTCTGATGTGCACAACAAAATATTAATAAGATCTTCATTAGTACAATATCTGGAAGTTTTTCTTGTATTGTGCTCGCGAAAGAATCTGCAGTTTTTGTTCCTTTATTCTTGCGCTTCTTCTGAGAGATCTCCAATTGGAAGCATATTGTGCTGAATTATTTGTTCCCCATGGAACAAAATTTTGTGAACTGTGGTTGGCATATGTCTCTAAGAATATTTTTGGTTATAAAGGGTTGCTGTCTCATTAGCATACTGACCAAATTTTTTTGCATCTATCTTTTTGCTACATGCTATAACTTCTAATATGATTTGGAATCGTCGTATTAAATCATAATCTACTCCAGTTATAGAAGCTGCAGTTTCTGGATCGGAAAAAAATCTCCTTGCTGTGTTTCCATCATTAGAATTTCCTTCTCCTTGCTTTGGCTGGTCAATTATAAGGCCTATCTCACGGTATTTTTCTTGAATACCTTTTTTTTGCTTTCTTTTTTCCAAATTTTCTTTGTTGTTTCTCACTCTTAACGGGCCAAATGCTCCATAAAACGAATTCTAGCATGAAGAGGTGACATTCCAAATTCATATGCTTCATTAAAACTATCGTCTTGTGTTGGTGGTTGGCTCAATTGACTTGATGTTTTTTGGCATATGGTGCAACTTGACGAAGACTTTGTTTCGGTTAAAGCTTGTGCAATTTTTCCATCGATCATTGTAAGTGACATTTTAAAGTTAACTTCGATGCATTGGTCATTAAATTCAAATATCACTGGTTGAAGTTCTTTAATTGCATCTCTTATTTTGCCAACTTCTTCAGTTATGACATCTTTAGTTTCTTTTTTGTAAGCAAACTTTAATGATCTACAAAATTTTGTTGACGAGGGAATTTCATTCTTCCATACATCTATCTCTGGAGCTCTACTAGTTGACGGCTCTGAACCAATATAAGTTTTTGTTAAACGTAATGGAACGAAAGAAATCATGAATAAATTGGCATCTGATGAATTTTCCGCATTACATTGTTTGTATTGTTTCTGGCCAAAGGACCCATCACATCCCCATTTAGTAATTAAAGTCATGCTGCAGTTTTTAAACTTCTTTAAATAGTCAGCATCAAATGTCTTTAATAATCGTTCTGCAGTGTGTTCAAGAAGATCCTGCAATTTTATTTCTGCTGAACTTGAAGTTACACTAATAGCAGTTGGTGAAGGTAAGCAATCTTTTTCCGCAGAAACTATATCTCGATATGATGGAAAAATTCAACAATTTTTTGTCATTGGTTCACTTCCGCAATATTGTATATTGGTTTTTAGTCATTTTCAAATCCAAAAATAGTACAAATGCTTCTTCTGGAGTAAATTTATTTTCTTCAGTTGGTGTCGGCATACTTTCTAAAATCCTTTTTGTGCGTCTGGGGCTGGCTTCCACTATTTTTTCAATGATAGCAATTTTTCTCTTTTTAGTTTTCGATGGTTGAATTTGATCCTTTATGATGCTACAAGAAACTTCTTCATTGATATGTTTAAGCTTGCGTCTTCGTGATCTTTCACTACAATTATCAATTGGCTTTGCTGGTCGACCACCTTTTCCAGTTTCCATGGTAGTTACTGATGGCTTTTTAAAAATAAGTTTATTTCTTAGCCATTCTTGGTTGCGTGAGTAAAACAATTTCTTGTTTCTGGAACATTGATTGTACCATTTTCTTAAAGTATTTAAAAAGTTTTTTATTTTTAAGTTATGAATTTTAATTTCTTGTTTGTCGCATATTTTGAAGAATGGATTATTCATTATATGTAAAATAATGTCGTTTTCATCTTTCCGTTCAAAATATATATCATATAGAAAACTATAACTGAATTTAGCCATTGTTTAAACAATAATGAAGAAAAAAATGAATGCATGGATTAATATACTATTGCTAGAAGTTTCAACATGATCTTTTTACCTTTTTGAAACATTATATAACAGGTACTTGGTTTTACCAGTTATTTCCATTGGTTTTAAATTTATTTACAATTATCAGGTATTTATGTTGTGTAATATTAGATGGCAATAAAATCATTTTTTACCTTTTCCAAATGAATTGGTAGATACCACATAATTTGAGAGTTAACAGGTACTGGTAATAATATAACAGGTACTTGGTTTTACCAGTTATTTCCATTGGTTTTAAATTTATTTGCAATATTCAGGTATTTAAGTTATGTAATATTAGATAGCAATAAAATCATTTTTTACCTTTTCCAAATAAATTGCCAGATACCACATAATTTGAGATTTCTATTGTCATTTTTGTCAAAATTTTGATACACCCTTCTATGTGGACTAGGTCCAAATATGGGCCAACTTCTCCTAATTTCGACAGAATTATTTTTTGGGTCAATAAGAACTCTTGTACAAAATTTCATCAAAATATATGCATAATAGTTACTTTTACATACAAATAACTTCTCAAAAAATATGACGTGCATTTGTACCGAATATCTTACCTTGGGTCAGAAAAATTGCTGTTGCTCAAAAAGTGCAGTCCCGATGCATGGACATGTATATATAGGAATGTAGGGGAGAGTTAGGACTACAAAATAGTAAATTTGTGTTTTGACTCAGCTTGACTCACAGGAGTTGTGCTCTATGAAGTAGGAAATATCCGAGAAATTTGACCTTTTTAAAAAAAAAATATTTAAATTGTTCTGAAAACAGTAGAGCTTAAATTTTTTTTACCAGTAATAGGAAATAAGTTAAGTTACAACACAAAATTTATTTCGTCCAAAAATCTTGAAAAACAAAAAAGTTATGATCATTTAAACTTTAAAAATTAACTAAAAATATCATAAATTTACTAAATTCTGAAAAAGCCCATTTTGGACCACCCTGTTCTCAGTGAAATAGTTGAAATAGAGTTCTAATTTTTTGGCTCCCGAGGTTTACTACTGTCTACTTTCATATGAGTCTAATAACTTTAAAATCGGAGAACAAAAACCAAAAGGAGTTTTGGCCGCTATCTCAAAATATTGACCACAGTGCGCCGCCACAGTTGATTGTCATTTGAGCCCTTTTTATGGCATTTTCCAATACTTTGGCCAAAACTTCCGGCGATAGGTCCTCACATTCTTGACGGATATTGTCTTTAAGAGCTGCAAGAGTCTGAGGCTTGTTGACATAAACCCGCGACTTCGAAAAGCCCCACAAAAAGAAGTATGCAGCGGTCAAATCAGGCGCTCTTGCTGGCCAGTGCAAATCGTCAAAACGGGAGATTAGGCGCCCGGGAAATGCATCCTTCAGCATATCGGTTGTGGCACGTGCAGTGTGTGCCGTTGCACCGTCCTGTTCGAACCACATGTTTTATAATCCCAATTCATCAAGTTGCGGCAAAAAGAACTCGTTAATCATTTCTCTGTAGCGCTCACCATTCACAGTAACCGTTTGGCCCGCTACGTCTTCGAAGAAAAAAGGTCCGATGACTCCTCCAGCGAAAACAGCACACCATACAGTGACTTTGCGCGTTCTGGAGCAGTGTAGCGTAACATTGTTTATTAACGTGTATTTCGCAAGTGTTTACTACACAAATGTCAAAACAAAATTGACATTAGGGGCCAATAGCAAAATTTATAGCATTTTCTGATAGGAGGATTACTTTTGCGCCACCCAGTATAACTTAATTTTACACGAGTAGTAACTAATACCTTTTGCTGACGTGACACATATGCAACCCCCAAACTAAAAGACAAGAACACTTACTTGCCTACCGAAGCACATCCAGATAAAGTTGTTGTTTTGTTTACATCTCACCCTGTTGTGCTGTTACTTTCGATATTCAATACAATTTGTAAATGTTTTAAAAAGTCGATTTATTGTGAAAAAAATTTAACCCAGAGCTAGTTATTTGGCACTTATATCTTATTTTAACTTTAAATGACGGCACTAAACGTGCTATTGCTGAGAAGTTGTGGTTCTCGCATGAAAGATGTTAGAACCACAAAGTCATGGAAATAACTTTTAATTGTCACTCTGTAGAAAAAAAAAAAGATTTTGTTCCCCCCAGAAATTTTACTTTGTTTAAATGCACTGGATATTTGACAAAAATTTTATCTCTTAAAACTATTTTAAAAGTCGCTAGATTTCCCACTAACCGCTAAGAAACCATTTTCCCCACGATTGGCATTGCAAAAACGCTAGATTTAGCTAGAAAATCTCCAAATTGGCAACAGTGTTCATTGCTAACCGAAGGTTGGCTGAAGGAACAACAAAATAAAAGGTGGTAAATATTAAAAGTAAAAATATTCAACAAGAGGGAAGCTTAAGGTAGTGGTAGACTTCGTTCTCACCAACTGACGATTGATAATTGAATACAAGTCTTCTCGTATTCCTTTATCTGGGTTTGGTTGGTTAAATAGATAATGCTTACAACTAAACACTACCCTAAGTAGATAGATACAAGAGTGCTGATGACGGACGTGGCTGTCTAGAAAATGTGCATTCCGCTCCTGCTGGTGTCTAAAATTAAATTTTCCCAATTTTTCTTTAATATTATCACCTAATTTGTAATTTAATTAATTCTTTCTTAGAAGGAATAAAAACGAACTTAAGCTTGACTATAAATTTCATTGTATGTAATATTTAAAAAATCTTAATACAAATTATCATTAAGATGCTATAGCCAGCAATGTATACATATAAGATTATAAAAGTTATTTGTTAAAAATATTAATATTTCCTTTATTAATCTTTTGAATTTTCCCTTTTATTTCTACAAATACATTATTTTTATCGTCAATGTCAATCACCATAAATGATCCTTTGTAAATTGGTTCCAGTTTGAGAGACGTGTGATCCCTAATAAACACCTCCTGGCCTAGTGTAATGTCAGTATTGTTGATGTTCCTGTCATAGAAGTTTTTCTGGTATATTTTCGTTTTGCCAATCAAGTTTTTCGCCCTATTTAATGCATTTTGTAGACGGAATTTTACTTCCTTCGTATAATCGTCAAAATTATATACTGTATCAATTTTATCGTAGGGTATTAGTGGATCCATGTACATACTGCTGAATCGTACTTGCGATTGCAATTTTAGATTCCAGCCCCTGCATCTTTCGAACATAGTTTTCAAGTTCTTTAACATGTGTTTTATTGAACATCCAGTGACAATAACATCATCCATATATGTATGTATATGAAAGTTCTTGAAGATGCTAAACCAGTAAACGCTAGATTCATCATTCTCTGGAAGGAATTTGCGGCTACCTTTAAACCATATGGTAAACGTGTTAACCGATATGAACCATTTTCTGTTAAAAAGGAAGTAATGTCTCTCTATTTTTTATTAAATTCGATTTGATGAAATCCAGAGGTTAAATCCAAGCAGCAGAAAAATGTTTCTCTTCCCAATTGGTCTTTTAGACCTTAATTCTGGGTAATGGAAATAATAGCTTTTTATTTATTTGGTTATAATCGATTAATTTGGTTATAATCGATTAATTTGGTTATAATCGATTAACGCCATCTTCTGTCAGGGATATTTGGCAACGATTTATTTGGTACGAGCATAATGGGACTATTATAATTGGACGCCGATGGCTCGACTATTCCGTCCTGCCGTAGTTTTTCAACTTGCGTTGTTATTTCATCCTTTTGTGAGTGTGGCGTACGATAAATTTTAATATATACAGGATTGTGATCTGAAACTTTTAAATTTTGTGTATAAAAATTATTTGTACTTAACTTGACACTTTTCAAAGCTAAGATATCGATATATTTTGAACACAATTGAATCAATTTATCTTTAAAAATTTCAGGTAATTTTCGTGTTAATCTTTTAAGAATTATTTGATTTCTTTCATTTTTTATTTATTTATTTAAATATATAAAAGTCTACATAATAATTTCATACAGACTTTAGTATCAAATTTAATAATTATTTGTAATAATAATTTTCAATGACAAGAGAAAAATATTTAACAATTAAGGAAAATTATAATATAATTATAAGAGTAATCAATAAATTGATACAGTTCATTAAAATTGGCACATATTCTTCTCAGTGGATCAGCATAAGCATAGTTCATACGAAAACATTTAATTGCCAGAGGTTGAAGGTAACGTGTCGGCCGATGTGGAACATTAAATGATATACTTCTTAGTATGAATTCAGAGTGTATATCGCCATTAAGAATACTTAACAAAAACGTAACGTTTAGCATAGTCCTTCGGCTTTTAAGAGAAGGCAACTTAATTAGCGATAATCTTTGATGATAAGGAGGTAAATTTAATGTTGGATTCCATCTTAAGCTTCGTAGGCTAAATTGCAAAAACTGTTTTTGAATACACACAATATGATCACTATGAACATTATACAACGGATCCCAAACAACTGAGCCATATTCAAGAATAGGTCTAACTAAGGATGTGTATAAAACCTTAGTTACATATGGATCGATAAATTCCTTTGCCCATCTTTTAACAAAAGCAAGAACGCCTCTCGCCTTATTGACCATCATATTAATGTGTGGAATAAAACTAAGCTTAACGTCAAGCATTATACCCAAATCCAGGATGGAACAAACTAATTCCAAAGGTTGTTTGCCCAACAAAAAGTTGACACTGACGAAGTTGCCCCTGTTAAATCTCATGTGCTTGCATTTGTTAGAGTTTAGTTCCATTAGGTTTACATTGCACCAAGTATAAAAGTTATCAATATCATGTTGTAGGTAAAAATTTTTTTATTTTTTTTTCGCAATTTTTTATTTATTGTATCTTCAATATAATTGAACTATCAATAATTACTCATATCTTAAGTCAAAAAATAAAAATATACATGTTAAGTCCAACCAGTGCTGGACAAAAAAAATGTATGTTTCACGGTTACTGTAATTTGCGGGTTATCCCTCTGATGTACGGATGAGAGAAGCAGTGTCCCTCCTTCTTAGTCGAATGTAACCAGGTTCATTTAGTATGTTACGGGCCAGTGGATTAGGATGAGTTTCAAGCTTCTTTAAATAACTTATGGCAAGTTTCGCTATTTCCGCTTTAACTGCTGTCACGTTTAGATCTTTATGGATGTTCGAGTTTTTTATATACCAAGGAGCAGATGTAATTATACGAAGAATCTTGTTTTGGCGCCTTTGAATTTTTTCTACTTTGGTAGCTGAGGCAGTGCCCCATAATTGAATTCCATAACACCATATTGGTTTTAGAATTGACTTGTATAATAAAAGTTTGCAATCTAAAGCTAGAGTAGAATTTCTGTCAGCCAGTTTAGTTGGACTGCTTTTAACTTCATTTGTGTTAACTTTGTTTCTATGTGCCGTTTCCATGTAAGGCGCCGGTCAAGATATATGCCGAGATATTTGACGTCTGAAAGCTGGGGTATCGTTTGGTTATTTATCCGAATAGGGGGGCAAGATTCTCTACGCAGTGTGAAAGTTATGTGAGTATATTTTTGTTCATTCACTTTTATTCTCCATTTCTTCAACCATTTTTCTAAATTGGATATGTGGTCTTGTAAATATCGTGATGCTACTTCGGGTCTTTCGTGAATGCTCAAAAAAGCTGTGTCGTCAGCAAATGTCGATGTGTAAACTCGGTTACTAGTTGGCATGTCTGAAGTATACAATAAGTATAAAAAGGGCCCCAATATACTACCTTGGGGAGCTCGGGCTTCGATTGGCTGGAGTGAGATCAAAAAATCTTCTTCTTTCACAATAAATTTTCGTTCGGTTAAATAACTATCTAGTAGCTTATATAGGTTTACGGGCAAATTCAGTTTTAGCTTGTATATTAGGCCTTCATGCCATACCTTATCGAATGCTTGAGAAACGTCGATAAAAAGCGCAGAGCTTCAAAAGTCTTCTTAACAACATTAACTAACCTGTGAGTTTGTTCGATCGTACTATGTTTTTTCCTGAAGCCGAATTGATGGTTTGGAATACATCCTTTGTCGCTTAGAATAGGGTTAAGCTTAGTTATTAACATCCTCTCAAACAGCTTTGACATATTTAACAAAAGGCTTATAGGTCTGTATGATTAAATTTTTGTGTGGTCTTTTCCTGGTTTAGGAATCATGGTAACCAAGGATACCTTCCACTCTGTGGGGAAGTACTCAAGACGTAAAATGGCATTAAAAATAAAAAGAACGATTCTGCGAGCTATACGGGGCAATTCAAATAACATCTTGTTACTGGTTTTGTCAACGCCAGGGGCTTTTTTGGTGTTTAAATCCGTTATTGCCTTTTCAATATCACCAAATTCAAATCTTATCGGTATTGCAGCACTAGCCTCGACAATTGGCAACTCAACTATATCAGTCGATATATTCGGGGTAAAAACCCTTTTCAAATGTCCAACAAATAAATTGCCTTTTACGGAATCACTCCTTACCCAGCCTCCAGATGTAGTTCGCAGGGGAGGCTTACGTAAGACTGGCCTTTTAAGAGTTCTACAAGCACGCCATAATGATTTTTTCAGCCAAGAGTCGTTCGATATCTGCAGAATAAATTAGATTGTATCTAGCTAATTGTCGGGTTATTGTTGAATGTTGGGCAGCTGATTTGAGGTTTTGGTCAAAATCAATAAGACTCCGCTCTACGTCTTTAGGTGTTCTTAGCGGGATGTTTTCCGAACAATGAGTACTAAGATACTTTCTATATTTCGACCAATTAATGCTTGTGCTAGTCGTTGGTGATATGATGTTTTGTTTGTCCCATATATAGACGATAGTGGGTGAATGATCTGAGGATAATTCAAGCGACGCTTCAGCTTTAAACATTTCTCTCGGAATACCCTTAAACACGCCAAAATCAATAACATCAGGTATTTTTTGTCGATCAGTAGGCCAATAGGTGGATTGTCCATTCGATATAACATTCAGACGCATTTTTGAAATTGTGTCAAACAAAATACTACCTTTTGGAGTTATTAGGCGTGATCCCCAAAACGTATGTTTAGCGTTGTAGTCGCCTGATGCTATGAAACAGGGACCTAGTGATTTGTAGAAGTCGCTATACTGACTTTCCGAAATTTGAAATCTAGGAGGTGAATAAATCGAAGAAATAACTAAGCTTTGATGAAATTCTTCAAGACAGATATTTGTTGCTTGAAGGTAATTCTCACAAAAATCACGCAGTAAATAATGTTTGATTCGCGCCTTAATAAGTATTGCCGAGCCTCCACATGCTCTTCCACGGGGGTCCTTAGTGTCATACAAAATATAGCCATTGATTTTAAAAAGGCTATTTGTTGTTAAGTGTGTCTCGGAAATCAGCATGACATCAATTTGTTGGTTCTTGAGGAAGTATTCAAGTTCATTTTTATGTTGGCGTAAGCCGTTTGCGTTCCAGAAACATATTTTTAAACAGTTCATGGTTTGTTTAGTACCGCCTGCAATATCATAGATTGCATGCGTACCATTTCTTGCATCATGCTGCTCATAGAGCTCATAAAACTGTTTAACGAATGCACTAATGTCTCGATGCTTGCTTCGAGACGATTACAGTTACCAGATGATGGTTGTTCTTTAGGTTCTGGGTGCAAATGTGGTATAGAATTATTTTTCGGTGTCGCTTTATGTACTGAAACATGATTAGTTTTTAACATATCCGCGTATGAAACATGTTGGGTTGTTGGTTGGGCTAACTGAGGGTAATGAGCATTTGTTCGATATTGTGGGTGCTTAGCAGGAGTATTTGATTTTTGAGTAGTTTTCCTTACCATGGAAAAACTGGACAGACTCTGTAGTTAGCAGTGTGGTTTCCACCGCAATTGCTACATTTTTTAACTTTCGAGTCATCCCTTGCTTTGTCGCATTGGGCGGAACAATGTAGCTCTCCACATACAACGCAAACCGGAGGCAATTTGCAGTAAGCCCTAGTATGACCATATTCTTGGCAATTTAGACACTGTACGGGTCCTGATCGCTTATGCGGCTCCTCTACGCTTATTTTGCGGTATAACAGATATCTTAAATTATAGATAGGGTGCGTTTCGTTCTTTTTCAATCGCATATCTCCAGGTTCCAGTTCAACGCGAAATAGAGGTTGAGGGACACGTTCTCAATTTTTGAGGTTGTCTACACTTTTTACCTTAAATCCCGCTTTTTGGAGGTCATCTCTAATTTCGACTGGATCAACATATGAGTCTACACCTTTTATAACTACCTGTAGACCTTTACTACTCTTCAGCTGATATGTATAAAAGTTCTTTTTGCAGCTTTCAAACTCGTTTACTACTTTACGATAACTGTTTTCATCAATAAATTGTATTTTTGTTTCATCAATGTAAAAATGATCCGAATTTTTTTTGTATGTAAGAAAAATTTTTACATCATCAGCAAACATAAGTATGTTGCAATATTTTATAACATTTGGCAGATCATTTATAAACAAAGAGAACAGGATTGGACCAAGATGGCTGCCTTGCGGAACGACAGAACAAACATTTATAGGTTTAGATATGTGGTTTTTGAAAAGTACATTTTGTTTTCTATCATTTAGATAAGATTTAATCCAATTTAGACTATTTGCAGAAAATCCCAGCATATATAGCTTATTAAGGAGAAGTTTGTGATTGACTTTGTCGAAAGCTTTGCTGAAATCCGTATAAATGACATCAGTTTGTTGATTTTTCACGAATCCTTTATTGACTAACGTCGTTAACTGTAACAGGTTGGTAATGGTTGAGCATCCTTTTCTAAACACATGTTGATGCGGCGATATTAAATGCGATATGTTGTGGCTTAGAAAGTTGCAGATGAATTTTTCAAGAAGCTTTGGTATCGAACTTAGTTTTGCAATACCTCTATAGGAATGATATATGAGCTTTTCCATTGACTAGAAACCACATCTGATAGATGAGTTGAAGATGAAAGATAAAGGTTTCGACAAATTAGCTGCACAGTACCTCAGTAAACAGGTGGGTATACCATCCGGTCCATTGTTAAAAGTTATTTTAAGTCTTCTTAATTCAAAATCTATTTCAGCAGAATCAATTTCTGGAATGTCTATTGATAGGTTTGAAGAAATTTCAAAAGAATAAGTACTGGTGTCATCATATATAGCATCAGAGTACGTTGTAGCAAAAAAATCCGCAAACATATTGGCGATAAGAGCGTCATCATCAGATTCACAATTTCCATATTTTATTACAGGCGAATACTCATTAGATTTACGTTTGGAGTTTACAAAATTAAAGAAAGATTTAGGATTGTTTTTAAAATTTGATTTCATTCTGATGATATAATTTTTATACAGAGTGGTATTTAACAAATTATACTCAGTGCGACAAAGAGTTTATTCTTTTTATTTTTTAGACTTGATAGATGTTTAGATCTCCAGGGTGGGGGCCAGAGCATTTGAAGACAGTTCGTTTAGGTATGCATTTTTCCATTAAAAAATAAACAGATTTGTAAAAGGTAGTAATCATCATTTCAATGTTTAATGGAGTGCAATTTGAGATTAATAACAAGTTATGCCAGTCAATATTACTTAACAATCGATTCATCATGTTATAATTGCCACGTTGAAATCAAAAAGCTTCGTTGTTTTTTCTAAGTGGCTTAAAAGACTCTGGAAGTAACAAGGAGCAATGAACTTGAAGAGTTGGGTGATGTCGATCTTCAGGCGTAGTAATAGGGCAGGATCGATTTATTGTACAATCAGAAGGTTCATTAGCGAATACCAAGTCCAGCAGTTTATTATTGATATTATACACAGCATTTATTTGGTAGAGGCTTAAATCCATTATGTGGTTAAAGAAATCGTTAGAAATCAATGGAACTAGGTTTAATGAATCAGGTGGATAGTTCCATGAAACCGACGGCAAATTAAAGTGTCCAATTACTAAAATATAATCCGTGGAATTAGCAGAGTTTACCATGTGTTCAACGGCTTCAAAATGCTTTTCATAAACAAAGTTTTCAGAGCATGGAGGAATATAAGAACAAGATACAAATATATTTCTTTTACTTAGTTTGATTTTAACGGATATAAACTCAATTTCATCACCAATCAAAAACACTTCAGATGGCAAAAAATTTGATAACGCAATAAGTACGCCCACACCGATGCGATTTTCTCCTCTATCTCTCCTATATACATGATAACTATCGCAAAGTATTTCCATGTTAAAAATATTTTCTTTTAACCAAGTTTCGGTAAATATAAGAATATTATAGTCAAATGAAAAACTGTTAACATATAAGCTTGTTAGTTTAGTATTCAGACCGCGAACATTCTGATAGATAATATTAAGTTGGATATCAATACAAGCATTTAGTTTTTTGGAACAGAATTATCTCGTGTTGACAATCGGGCAAAATTAGTTGATCTGGTGTTATTTTTTATGACATACTCTTTAACAAATGTGTTACATGGCCAAAAGACGGGATTAACAATTTTATCAAAAAGATCAAAAGGAACTGTTAGCTTGAGTACGTAAATTTTTTAATTGATATTCCTTGGCTATTATTTAATATTAATTTAATACAGTTATCAATATCATCAGTAGTTGTATCAAATGCAAATCGAGAAATAAATATGGATTTTCTGGGAGGAATTATTGTAAGTTGCTTAGGAAATATTTTTTGATGATTGTCAGTAGAAGTTGAAGGGCTAATAACATCTTTAGATTGAGTTAAAATAGTCGCAAATCGGCTATTGTCAGGAACAGGAATATTTTGAACAGGAACTTCAGAATCTGAGCTCAGTATTTTTGTTGCAGTAGAAAAAGGTAGAATTCGTATTTGATTGTACATCTTGCGAATTAGGATTAGCTTCAGGTATATAATTAATTGATTCAGAATTAGATAATTTGACTCTGGATTGCCCATTTACTTGAATAGAATTTACTTTATTTACGTTTCTGGCTGACTTTCGACGTTTTGGCGATGACTTCGATGACTTATATTCATCGAATCTATTCACATATAATGTTACAGAATCAGATAGACCGGAAATTTTATTTTGAATTTTAAGAAAATTTTTCTTAGTCCCATGGAAAATTCTATAAAAATCATCACCAATTTTGCTGCAACCAGTACAGCACCAGTGTAAATCCTTATGTTTTGTCAGGGATTCAGCAACTAGGACAGGAAGGCCGCTACATTTAAAATGGCACAAACCATGACATAACCAACAATTAACATATCTTTCGTCATTCGACACAACAGCACAGTTTTTATTCAAACAAATTATTTCCTTTATACCAGTCATAATAAATATGTACATATATAGACACAGCAAAATTTGAAATTAACGGATGAAATATTAATGGTTTACAAATTTATTAAGCAATGGATTTCAAACTGTTAAAAATGTGTATACCAAAAACAGATGATCAAAAAGTAAATGACTGTATGAAACTGAAAGTTTGTTTAGTTATTGTTGTTGCAATGTTTTTTTTATGCTTTGTTCACTTGTTCTAAAGTATTTTGTTTTGTAATTAATTAATTTATTTAATAAACAGAATTAGTCTTCTTAGAGTCGAAGAAAAAATAGAAATTCTCACTAAAATATTTTAGCAAACTATAAATCAAATTACACTGTACGACAATATCAATTTTTTTCCAAAATTACAAGGTCCGGCCTATAAATTTTGATAGAGGAGACAAAATAAAAAGACACGTGTATCGGCGTTTTGAAAGTTTACATCTGAATTTCATTTCTTATTGTTAATCGGCATAAGAAACCATGTGACCCTTACATTTTAGGTATAAAATGTGTTCAGCAAATTTATGTAAAATGTTACGCAAAACATTTTTGTAGAATGTGTTAACTTTCTAACTCCTCAAGGTATGGGTCTTTTTTGTCCTTCTTTCAAAAAAGAGCATAACACACCATTAAAACGGGGATTTAAGGGTTAAAATCTTCCGCAAAAATATTATCCGTTACATGACAACAAAAACAATGAAAAGCAAAATCAAAATAATAATTATAAAAAAAATTGAAATAAACAATTGATTTTTACGTGTAAGATTTGTTTTGGCAAAAATGTCCAATTGTTTGGAAAAATTTGATTTATTTTGCTATATCTGCGGTAAACATACTATACCGGAATATAAAGTTACGTTTTGCAATAGTAAAGTTGAAGATATCTATAAAAGGTATTTTGAGCTAGAAGTTTTTCCGGGTGAAGTGTGGACGCCGAAGCATTGCTGTCGCATTTGTTATAACGGCTTAATTTTGTGGCCCAAAGGTAATTCATTTTTTTTTTTTTTTTGTTCTAAAACTATAGTTTTATTTTTGAACTCTCGCTGAAGGTCAACGAAATTCAATGCAGTTTGGTATTCCTATGCCGTGGTTAGATCCAGGTGAACACAATGATGCTACGTGTGTCAAAATAGTCCTATATTGAAGTTGAATAGATATAGACGAAAAAGTTTTGTATACAAAGCTGTACCATCAGCCATGCTCCCAGTTCCGCATACTGACGAACTCCCAGTACCTGTGCTACAACTTCGGAGTCCTAGTCATTATGTTGATGGAACTATCGCTGAAACAGGAACCTTTTATTACGCAGGTAGTGATTACACAGGAATTGAAATTATCCCAAGACCAATATTAATGTCGCAAGAGCATTTAAACGCATTAGCTCGGAGACTGAATCTGTCTAAAAACAAATCAGAAATTTTAGCTGCAGACTTAAAAAGTCTTCATCTACTTGAACCTGGTGTCAATGTTACCAGCTTTCGTAAGCGTCAAGACAGCTTTCTGCCATTCTTTTCAGTAAACGATGATAACACGTTTGCTTATTGCAACGATATTAAAGGAATAATGAATGCAATGAATTTTGAGTATAACCACGAGGACTGGCGTATATTTATTGATTCATCTATATTACGATAATACCAAAAATCCTATTCCAATTGCCTATGGAATGAACATTAAAGAAAGCTATGATTCTATAAAACTAATACTGGACTCCGTAAAATACGAGGACCATAAGTGGCGGATCTGTTGTGACTTAAAAGTCGTTAGTTTCCTTTCAGGTATGCAGGCCGGATACGTAAAGTACGGATGCTTTTTATGCACTTGGGATAGCAGACGGAAGGGCGACCAATATTCCAAAAAACAATGGAAGTTGAGAACTGAGGGAACATTAGGAGAGAACAATATCTTTCATCAAGCATTGGTACCAACTGAAAAAATTCTCTTACCCCCATTGCATATCAAACTTGGTGTGGTAAAAAACTTTGTTAAATGTCTGGATACAAATGGATCAGCAGTCAATTTTCTGCAAACAATGTTTCCAAAATTAAGCGAAGCAAAGATTAAAGAAGGTATGTATGTCTTCTTCAAGGCGTTGTTATTGTTAAAAGCCTTAAAATTTGTTTCATACCAACAGGTGTTTTTGTTGGTCCAGATATAAGAAAGCTAATGCAAAACCCTGGCTTCGACGAAATCCTCTCACCAATTGAGCTTGATGCGTGGAAAAGCACTAAGGAAGTGATATGCAATGTCTTAGGTACAAATCGTTCTCCTAATGCTCGAATATACGTAGACAGCATGCTTAGAGCTTTTGAAAAACTGGGCGTTCATATGTCAACAAAAATTCATTTTTTAAATTCCCATATGGATTACTTTGAGAACCAGTTGTCAACAGAATCTGATGAGCATGGTGAAAAATTTCATCAGACATGCGCACCCATTGAAGAACGCTATAAAGGCAAAAGCATTCATTCGCTTATCGCTGAAATATGCTGGATATTGTATGAAAATGAAGTGGAATTGCCTAGAGCTAAAAAAAAGTAATTAATGAATACTTCCTATCATGCTAAATTGTTGGGGTAGTTTAAAATAAAATTCTTAATAAATGCGAAATTAACCCTATGTTCTCTTTTGTTGTGTCTTCTTTCTGACTTTCTGGTTGAATTTTCCGTTTTGGTGTATTCAGGGACTTATAGTAAAATTTCACGGATAATATTTTTTCGGAACATTTTAACCCCTTAAATCCCCGTTTTAATGGTGTTTTATGCTCTTTTTTGAAAGAAGGATAAAAAAGACCAATACCTTGAGGAGTTAGAAGGTTAACACATTCTACAAAAATGTTTTGCGTAACATTTTACATAAAACTTTAACACCCCCTCAAATGAAATTCAGATGTAAACTTTCAAAACGCCGATACACGTGTCTTTTTATTTTGTCTCCTCTATCAAAATTTATAGGCCGGACCTTGTAATTTTGGAAAAAATTTGATTTTGTCGTACAGTGTAATTAAAGTTGGTATTGAATCCAACGTTTTTCGCATATAAATATATTAGCAAAATACAAAATTCTTATTTAAAAACAAAAAAAATATTTAATTTTAATATCTAAAATTTATTGTAAAAAATATAGTTCTTTTGCAAAACATTTTATACAACTATGTATGTGCATTTTAGGTGCTGTGGGGAAATATTTTTAAAAGCCTGACGTATACAAACTTGTCTACCAATACATTCTTAGACTTAGGGTTTTTTGACAAAAGACTTGGGTTTTTGACATTTCAGTTGGCTATCTATGTGTAATCTATGACATGATAAAAATTATCTTCAAATCTAATGTTACTTTAGTTTTAATGACTTTTTGAAGTGAAAACTTGAAAAGAAGAATAATTATTGAATTCAAAAACAGTAACCGTCATCACCATTATCACAACTGTAACCGCGTCACCTAACATTGGTTTCTATACATATGTAGGTCTGCTCGTTTTGGTTGAAGAAACATTATTGAACTCGCATCATCCTCACCATCGTCACCTAACATTGTTTCTATACATTGGTCTGCACGTTTTGGTTGAAGAAAAATTATTGAACTCGCATATCGCATACCTGGAGTCTAAGGTACATAGCCTTAAAGGCCCAGGATTCACTATCATACACATTCGTACGATTCAACCATAAAATCTGACAGAATTCTATCCTACTCCAAAAATTCGTTCCAAATACTATTTTCTGATTTTTTTCAAAAGATTATAAAATCATACACATCTGTCAAAAAGTCTGTCACACACATACACTTTTAATCCACACTATCATATTTTTTGAGCAAACATGCAATTTTTGACAAATCGTACGACTGAATATGATAGTGAATCACGGCCTTAATCCACACTATAATACTTTTTTTTAGCAATTTCAACTTGAAGATCTAAAAATAGCGCAAAAAGTGCTAATTTGGCATGGCTGCAGAATTCTGTCGGATTTTTTTGTGATGGAATCGTACGATTGTGTAGGATAGTGAATCCTGGCCTTAGACTGCATTTACAATAGACAGAAACAGGACAGACAAGCATCTATGTATGCTTCACTCGTGGCTCAATGGTTGCCAGGTGTAAAGACCGTTTTTCAAAACTACAATGAACCGTCCAATGAACACAACGGCTAGCTATTGAAAAGTTAGTATTGGTTTTTTCATTGGCCACAAAAGAGTAATAAAGTAATAAAATAAATATGGCCAGAATTCAAAAATAAAAACGAAAAGAATGAGTTAGTTTTTAAAGGGCCGTTGCCATTAAAGGCTGATAACATTATCCAAAAATTACCCAAATTAGATATTTTTGTAATCAACATCAGCTTCGTTGTGCAGAAAATGGGGACGAAATAAAACGTTAATGTTTATCACTCCACATTTCGTCGAAACTTTTTTTATTTACATTTCTTGACTTCCTGATTCGAATTATAATTAAAAAAAAAAATCTATCTCTTATACTCTAGACCACCTTAAATAAATAAAAGCCTGTAAAACTTTCCCTCTCCTACATAACTCTCTGAGCCTCTCAGTAGCTTTGAGTTATTCAGTTTTACTGCACGTGTAGAGGTGAACAGTTGAATTCTTTTGTTATTCAGTTAGTAGGAGATATCTTCATTTAGAAGTGTGGTCCCCCAGACCAACATCACCAAGAACGTAACTTTTTTTAAATAAATTTAAAGAATAATAATATTCCGTCGACTTCCGTGCGAGCATCTGACAGAAATTTTGAGAGAATTATAAACGAATGGTTAAATGACAAAGAAGGTGGCGATTATAGCGAAGAATCTGACTGAATCTGTTCAGTGTAGCGATCATGAAACTGTTTCGGAGCAATCAATTGATGATAACCAAATTGGTGAAAATTTCTTTAGTAATCAAGGTAATCTGGCAGAATTTTCTGAAGAGCCAGATGTAGAAATTCAGGGAAAAGAGAAAGACAAGACTTCTATTATGGGAAAAATCGCTTCAAATGGGCAAAGGTTGGCGCTAATAGGTCTCTTAGAACACCTACGCATAACATACTGCGGATTTCAGTTCGTAAAAATCAATACAGTTGCGAATGTACATGGAAAGGATTTTGGGAACAACTTCAAACACAAAATTCCAAGCAGACTAAAACGTACAAAATCTAGACCGTAACAAAAGAAAATTGTGTTATATGTGTCCATCGAAAAAAAAACCGTTCACCTTTGCACTGCATGCAAAAGAACTACATACATATATGCCTTCAATGTAGTGATAATATTTGTAAAAATTGTCAAAGTAACGTCTAAATTGCAAAGGCTACTATGAATTCATTTAATTTTTTAATTTTAAACTTTTATATTGAACTTTATTGTTACTCAAAAACTAAATGATACACCTGAATATGTTCCAAGAATGCTTTAAAAGAAAAGATTATCATTAAAATGTTAATCTGATAATATAATATCTAATTTATGAAAAAAATATGTTTTTGTTTTATTATTACAAAAAAAAAAATGAATTTTGTTAAGTTTTCAAAAAACATCACCTCTAAAAGAGGTGTGTTATAAAATGAAGAAAAAAGCTCGTTTTTTGTTAAGACAAATTTATATATGCTTATTGTACTTTTAAATAAAACTGAAATATGTTTATAAATTCGTTCTAAAATTACATAAATAATTGATATTTGGTTTTTTAATTAATAAATAATTTAGCAGTGTCCCATGGACCAACCTACCCATTTATGTAACTTTTTTTAACCTCACCAGTGAAGGGTTAAGGCCAACGGATAGACAATGTTTTTTGTTTTGTTATTTGGTGTAAAAACATTTAAATTGTTTGGCGGACCAACTCGGGAGCAAGCCACATACAACTGGCCGTGTAAAAAACATGAATATTACATAATTAAGCCAGCAATAGTCAATGATCGGCCTTGTGCTTTGTTGATGGTTATAGCAAAGGCAAGATGCAAAGGGAATTGGAGCCGCTTGAATTGGAATGATAAATCATTGGAAATCATCGGAATTCGTGGAATAATTACGTCTTCGCCTTTGATCTGCCACCAATGATTGTTGCCTCGATTAAATTTGGTGAAC
This sequence comes from Phasia obesa, assembly GCA_949628195.1. Lineage (NCBI taxonomy): Eukaryota > Metazoa > Arthropoda > Insecta > Diptera > Tachinidae > Phasia > Phasia obesa. Next base: position 51,449,026 of record OX451218.1, on the reverse strand, counting down.
AATTTTTGATGGTCAATCTGGTTCCGTTGCATAACTTTGGTGCGTTTAAGTTGCGAAAGTAGAATTACCGGTGATCCAACCTTTAATTTTAGTACATGCGTTGGCATTCCGGGTGGTTCCAATGAATTTAAAAATTCAGTGGGATAATTATATATATCTTCGGAACTACATAGCCGATTTAAGAGTTTGATATCTCGTTTTGAAAAACATGAGAACGGCTTAAAAACAAATAAAATAAAAAAAGCAAAAATTAAATATATGTATGTATATGTCATTGGTGGTGCAATATAAAATTGGATTTTGCCACGCCCCTTCTCCCGTAGACCGAAAATCAAAATTCAGACTTCACAGTGTCACCCGCCTGAATATTCTGAAGATTCCCTGGAAATATTGTCAAAATCGGCCTAGCCGTTTTGAAGTCCATACGATACATACATACATACACACATCCTGTTTTAAATATATGGAAGATTTAGACCAATTAAATGTGTAGGGGCTCAGATCACAATCTCGCCCCGGCGCCTACTAACCTCGGGGCGGCCCTGCTCTCAACGAGACTCTCACAAAGAGAACAAAACATATAAAATTTTCAATCAGTAGCAGTGTTGCCAAAACGGCAGATTTCCCGGTAGATCTGGTGGTTTTTGCTCTTAGAAGCGGAAACTTTTGAAAAAAACCGCTAAGTGGGTTTTTTAGCCGTGAAACTTTTTAGTTAGCGGTTTTCTAGCGTTTTTAGGCTTTAATAAATACGAAATTTTAAGCATGAAATATCTGCAATAAGTTTTTGTTTGGTATAATGTAATCTTAACTCAGTAGTTGTAATCTCTTATATTGAATTAAATGTGCGCTGCGTTTGTTTTATCGATGACGAAAGATTTACACCCCTGAAGGAAGTCTGGGTACAAGTACATTCGAATCACGACTTTTGTCGACTATTTAATTTTTTAGATGATATTGTCAACGAAGCGTTTACATTTTTTATGACGTATTTGATATATTAAGAAACTTGCCATTTGAAAATTATTTTTTTATGTTGTTGTGCAAAGTTTTTTTCTAAATACATACAGTGGTACAGAAAATTCTAAATACCTCCTTACTTCTTTAAATATTGGAAAACTTAAAAAGAGATTTATGTAAGAAATTAGTGTCAAACGATAGAATTTAAAGAATAAAGGATAAAAATTTTGACTTTGTTGATAATCTGAATTTATTTGTTACACATATACGAAAAATTCCATATGGGGACACAGAAAAGTCTACATAGTACTAAATTAGTATGCCAATATTTGCAACCAGGCATAATAAGCAGTGCTACCAACTACTTTCAACTCATAAAAATATACAGTTATTTCTATAATCTTGAATATTTGTTTAAAAAAGCTATTGGTTTTGCAAACATGAGTGAAAAGGGAAAGGAAACTTCTTTAGAACTACGAATGCTTATTGCCAAATACCATAATGATGGAAAATCTTTACGGGAAATTGGTGCATTAGTTGGACGGTCGAAAGCAACCTACAAACAGCAATAAGAAATTATAAAGAGACCAATTGCCTTGAAAGTAAGGCAAGGAGCGGCCGTCCACCTAAAGTAACATCCCGTATAAAACGAGATTTTTGGGGAAATTAAAAAAAATCAAAGAAACACAGCAGTAGAAATTGCAAAACACTTAGAAACAAATGATATTGTTAAAATTCACCCAGAAACAGTGAGAGGAATTTCGGGTTTCATAGTCGTGTGCCTAGGAAAAAGCCATACATCAGCGATATCAACAAAACAAAACGTATAGAATTTGCCAATGCTTACATTGAAAAGGAAAACTCTTTCTGGGCCAATACTTTGATCAGAGACGAAAGCAAGTTCAATCTATGCGGAAGTGATGGCAGACAGAAAGTTTGGCTTAAAAAAATTTATGAATTATCACAAAAAAACCGTGAAACATGGTGGTGGTAATTTTATGGTCTGGGGTTGCATGTCAGCGGCGGGCGTGGGCAATTTAGTATTTATAGAGACTACTATGGACCGATTAGTTTATTTAAATCTACTTAAAGACAATTTTAAGCAGTCTGCTGAAAAACTGGGGCTTAATACTGGCTGGTATTTCCAATAAGACAACGACCCCAAGCATACTGCTGGGGTTGTAAGAAAGTGGCTGTTATATAATGTGCCCCACCAACTGCATTCTCAACTTCAATAGCCCGATTTTAATCCGATCGTGCATTTATGGGATGCATTAGGCCGCAGGATTCAAAAAAGAAATATAAAAAATAAACAGGATCTCAAGAATGCTTTAACTGAAGAATGGAATCGAATTCCGAGAGAAGTTACAGAAAATTTGGCGTTTTCTATGAAGAAAAGGTTACAGGCAGTTTTAGCTCATATAGGTGGACCAACCAAGTATTAACTGAAGTGAAGGAATTAGAATTAAAATATGAAATACTGTTATTTTTTATATAGTATGTAGATTTTTCTGTGTGTTGATTTTGAACTTTTTTGATTTTTTTAATAAATGAATTGAATTCTAAATTTTTTAGTAATTATTATTCGCCGTGCTTATTGTTAGTTTATTTAATACAAAAAAATTTCTGTTGGTTCCTTACATTACTCAAAATTGAAATAACTTAGGGGATATTTAGACTTTTCTGTGTCACTGTATGTACATGTGGTTACATAAGTATGTACATATATTTCGAAAAAGAAAAAAAACATACTTAATCTTCATAACAAATATTAAGGTTTATATTTTAATGAGACCGAACAACTGACCAACTAAATAACTATAGACCGGTTTTGATAAAAAAAAAAAACTTAAAAACATTCGAAATTCAAGATTTTAGGTGTAAAAAATAGAGCCATACACTTAATTATCTAAAAATTATCTTCAAATTACCTTAGTACTTAGTGGAATATAATTTATTTTTGATAACGGCTGAGTACCGTTTAGGTATAGGGTCAAAAAGTGTTTGGCATATCTCAATCGGAATATTACTCCATGCTCCTTCTACTAATGCCCACAGGTGATCTGTATTAGTTGCATGTTTTCCCTTCAGAGCTAATTTTAAGACTGGCAACTGAGCAGGCCAACTTAAAACATGAACCCCTATATTTTCCAAACCAACCTTCTGACCACTTTGATGTGTATTTCCGGTCATTGTTTTGCTGAAACACAAGTTTGCAGTACCATTGAATCGTAAAAATGCGTAGTTTCACTACTTTTCTATATTTTTATTTGAAAATGAGATATTTTTAGGGAAAAAAGTATCCTATAATTGAACCACGATACTAAGGTACATCCCCATAAAATCATATTAAAATTCATTCAGCATAGATAATGATTAAATGATTAAATCTGCTAAAAAAAAGTTGATATATGGACAAAACTTTAGAAAAGAATTGAAAACTAGTCCAAAATTAAGGGATCGGATAAACTAGTAAGTTACTGTAAATATTAATGGCAATGCAAATTTTCAAATTAAATTGCACACGCCGCAATAAAGAAACATTATGCTTCGAAAAAAAATTCCATTTTTATTAAATTGTGCTAAAATACAAAAGTATGAAGATTCGTTGTCTTTATATTTTTTATAGATTTATATTTTTATAGTTATAGCTTAAATTATCTAAATTTTAAACTACAGATGATCATATAATATGTATTTCAACTAATTTAATTTTAAAATTTGTCTTCAAACTTTTAAAAAATAAACAAATTATTTTTAAATTTATTTAGCGGTTTATGTCAGCGTTTTTTCGGACGAGTTAGCGGTTTCTAGCGTTTTTTTAAGTATTATCTGGCGGGAAATGGTTCAATAGTTTTGGCAACACTGATCAGTAGCATGCCAACATTCAACAAAGCAGGTTTATGTCACATTGTGTAATAAAATAAGTACACTGAAAATATTCAACCATAACCAAAAATTTTATCAGTTTGAACTAATATTTATTATTTAAATCTTTTTAAATATAAAAAATATTTTTTATTAGTTTTCGTATTGGATTAACATAAATCACGCTTTCATTTACCAATTTTAAGGCAAAGCAATACACGTTACATTTATTTGTTTTATTAAAAAAAAATGATATACGGGTACGCATGCATAAATAGTTTATTTGCATATTATTAATTTGGAAAATACGAATTTTCCGAATGAAATATAAATTAACGTAATTATGTTTTATGGTTCAAAAAACTTTGCACAAATGACAGTAATGGGCATTTCTAAACAAGCGCTATTGTATTGTGTGATTCCTCTACCTGTTAACATTGTTAATGAGTATGTTAAATTTTTTTCAAGAACCGCTTGTAGGGAATTTTCACAACATACACATACATATGTTAAAATTCATGACTATTTCTTAATTCTAAGAATCGTAAGAAACCTGATTTAATTATACATTTACTTTATATAGTTTATTTGACCTTTTTATTAATATTAATTTAACTATTTTCTTTTAAGCTTTAGGTCTTTAAATATTTTTATTTTTTTTTCGATATTTCGCTACTCCTTTGTGTAGCATCATCAGGAAAAATTAACAAATTAACGTTATGAAAATTACAATTAAGTATTGAAAAAATTTTCTTCAAATTAACATATTTCAAAAAAAAAAAAAAAAAAAAAAAAAAAAAATTTGTCATAAAATTATTAAAAAGTTTTTAAACAAGTACAAACAATAATTAAATTATTTCTTATTTACTAAATGTCTGTAAATTTGAGCTACATTATCTGTGTCTGCCTTAAAATTAATTCTCTGTGTGTTTGGTGTATTAATAATTTGTAACATTTCTAATATGTAACGACGTTTATAATTGTTTTCTGAATTTAGTACTGAAACATTATCAAAATTGGGATAGTGATTTGATTCAGCACAATGAGAAGATAATGCTGTTTTTTGCGAATTAATATTCCTATATTTTTGGTCTGATTTATGTCCTGTACTAAATTCAGAAAACAATTATAAACGTCGTTACATATTAGAAATGTTACAAATTATTAATACACCAAACACACAGAGAATTAATTTTAAGGCAGACACAGATAATGTAGCTCAAATTTACAGACATTTAGTAAATAAGAAATAATTTAATTATTGTTTGTACTTGTTTAAAAACTTTTTAATAATTTTATGACAAAATTTTTTTTTTTTTTTTTGAAATATGTTACTTTGAAGAAAATTTTTTCAATACTTAATTGTAATTTTCATAACGTTAATTTGTTAATTTTTCCTGATGATGCTACACAAAGGAGTAGCGAAATATCGAAAAAAATAAAAATAAAATTATTTAAAGACCTAAAGCTTAAAAGAAAATAGTTAAATTAATATTATACATTTACTTAATATTTTACAAAAACCTTTTGTGTGGAATTTTCACAACCATAAAATATTCATATGCTACCATTTTTTGCTACTTTTTAACTCTATCTTAACAAAAAACTTAAATTAAAATTTGGTTAATTTGATTATTTTCAGTGCAAAATACCAATACATTATCATTTTATCCAGTTTTAACAACTTTCTCTGGTTGGGTATGCTTGAAATAAATATACAGGCATGTCACAAATTCCGGTTGAAATTGAAATGACTTCGGTTAAACCGAAAAAACACAAATCCACTTTTATGTATTAAATATGGCTACGTAACTAAAATCTACAAAAACAAATAATATCTACTTTAAAAGACTAAAAATTTAAGAAATATTTATTTGTGTTGTAACAAAAATATAAGAAAACAATTACAATTTGGTAGCAACACAAGTAACAAGATGTTCTGAATAGTTCAAACAGCTAGAAAAAAAATTAAATACACATAGCAAATTGAAAGTGCTTTCATTGCGAACAACTTTTTCTTCTTACGTGTCTTATAGAAGCAAAATAAGAAATAAATTCCACTTCCGAAATGAATTTTGCTCTTTGAAATGTCTGATGCTGAAAATAAATAATTTATCAAAATTTTACTCCAAAAAATAACAAATAAACGGAGAGTACAATGGTAAAAACCAAATCTAAATAAGATGCGCATAACAATTGTTTAAATTGTAAAAAAGCAAGCCAACTAAAATATAAATTAGCTAATTGAGTAATTTCCTTTGTACTTTAAAAAAAACTTTAGCAGGCAAAAAAAGATTTGTTAATTTAATGTTAATAATGGGTGATTTTTTTGAGGTTAGGATTTTCATGCATTAGTATTTGACAGATCACGTGAGATTTCAGTCATGGTGCCAAAGAGAAAGATGCTCAGTATGCTTTGACATTTCATCATGAATAGACTTACTAACGAGCAACGCTTGCAAATCATTGAATTTTATTACCAAAATCAGTGTTCGGTTCGAAATGTTCAAATGTGACAAATTTTGTTCAGCGATGAGGCTCATTTCTGGTTGAATGGCTACGTAAATAAGCAAAATTGCCGCATTTGGTGTGAAGAGCAACCAGAAGCCGTTCAAGAACTGCCCATGCATCCCGAAAAATGCACTGTTTGGTGTGGTTTGTACGCTGGTGGAATCATTGGACCGTATTTTTTCAAAGATGCTGTTGGACGCAACGTTACGGTGAATGGCGATCGCTATCGTTCGATGCTAACAAACTTTTTGTTGCCAAAAATGGAACAACTGAACTTGGTTGACATGTGGTTTCAACAAGATGGCGCTACATGCCACACAGCTCGCGATTCTATGGCCATTTTGAGGGAAAACTTCGGAGAACAATTCATCTCAAGAAATGGACCGGTAAGTTGACCACCAAGATCATGCGATTTGACGCCTTTAGACTATTTTTTGTGGGGCTACGTCAAGTCTAAAGTCTACAGAAATAAGCCAGCAACTATTCCAGCTTTGGAAGACAACATTTCCGAAGAAATTCGGGCTATTCCGGCCGAAATGCTCGAAAAAGTTGCCCAAAATTGGACTTTCCGAATGGACCACCTAAGACGCAGCCGCGGTCAACATTTAAATGAAATTATCTTCAAAAAGTAAATGTCATGAACCAATCTAACGTTTCAAATAAAGAACCGATGAGATTTTGCAAATTTTATGCGTTTTTTTTTAAAAAAAAGTTCTCAAGCTCTTAAAAAATCACTCGTTATATTAACATAACAGTAATTATTTTCAAATCCAATGTTACTTTCATTTTAATAATTTTTTTATTTTTCAGAAGATGCTTGAATTGGATTATACATTTTACTTGGAAAGTACTGATACTGAATCAGACTGTATTCCAAGCAAGTTTTAAGTCCAGGGAACTGCAATGCAAGTAATGCAATGCATGTAATGTTCAACTTGAATACTAGTTCTCTTATGTGAACACAGCTTGCTTTACATTTGCTTTTAACTGAATGAAAAATTATATATACAAATTGTATTATTTGGCGATTAATTTGCTTTTTAAATATTGCACCACTTATTTGTCCCTTCAGCCTAAAGCCAACTTGAAGTAGAGTAATTTCCACACATTTTGTCATTTTCCAATTAAGTAATAATAAGTTTCAAATTAGGATGTAAAAATGCATGTACAAAAAATGTTATGTTTAATTAATATTGACAAAAAGTGCAAAATTAGAAAATTTATTGAACAATGCAAACAAATCCCACACGTGCTGTTTCTAGCCACAAACAGCTTCAATTTATCACAATGAAAAAGTAAGCGTCAAAGAAAATGTAATAGAGCTAAGTTGACATCACTGCAAGCTTTCAACATGTCTTAACAAAAGTCAAACTTCAGCTACATAAAAGTGCTTTTACACGGCGTGTATTTGTCATATGACTTGTCACTTTTCCATGTGTAAATTCTAAACTCATAAGGCTTACATTGTGTTTTCCATAACATGTGTGTTTTCCTCGTGTACAATACATATGACATTTTTCATTTAGAACGTGTTCTATTTTATGTGACAAAACATCTGACATCCTGTAATGCCAACTTGATATTTTGCTATTTTAGGTTTTTAGTGGTACCAAAAGCACTAAAAGCGTGGCAAAAGCACTACGTTTGCACATTTGCTACAGCTGTGTTTGGCAATACAAAACTGTGTGGCAGAAAAATTATATATTATAGGTTATGTCAGATGAAATTATACATGTACGTTTGAAAGCAAAAATTATAAGCCGTATTTAAAATGCCTATTTTGACAAACACATGAAATTACATATGGGTTATCAAACTGACAAGTCATATGACAAACACACGCCGTGTAAAACCATTTTAAGAGGAGATTCTTGATTTGAGTGTTAAAGAGTGCACACGTTTTTCTGCTTTTTGTTTTTCAACTTAACCTAACTTTAATAAAAAAAACAATTTCAACTTTAGAATATACATATGTATATATTCATGAAAATTTGCTTTTTTTCTGGCAAGAATTTTTCTATTTAATTTTACTAAGTATTTTTATGAGTTTGGTGTTGTGTGCAGTAAAATACCGCTGACGGTGTTACAGAACGGAACACGCCGAGGCTGCGCTTTTACGTTTTGGATAACTGCCGACTGAATTTTGACATTTGTTTGACTCTCCACAGCAACATGGGTCCGCTAAAACTAGTGACAATTGGTAAGTTGCTTTATAATACTTTTAAAAACGTGGAAATTTTTTTATTTCTAAACGGAAAATTAAAATAACTAGCACGAACATGAAAACGATTAAGGACATAGCTGGGGATGAAAACCTTAATTCTCAATTCTGCCTGTTTATTCCGTCAGAATTCTGTGAAGTTAAGGGTGTTGTCCCTATACCATAACACGTTTAATGTCTCAGAATGAACAGATCTGAAAGACAAGACTTTAAAATACAACATGGATTCCGTGTTTATATGTTTTACGGGAAAAGTTCTGCCTTCACATGTCAATGTGGGAGGTGTGAATTTTCCTGTATCACCTTTTCGAGAAAAAGTATCCCAATGTAACAAATGTTGGCATTTTGGTCACCACGAAAAATCATGTACTCGACCTCAGAAACTCTGCAAAATATGTGCAGACACTCATGACTAGGCCATATGCCTAAATAAGGCTAAATGCGAAAATTGCGGCGGTGGTCATGAGTCGTCGTCTGTCGATTGTCCTGTTCCACAAAGGCTTAAAAGGTCTAAAGTGAAAAAGGCCAATAAGACACGACCCCGTATCATCCCGTTTTCTCATGAATCCTCAACATAACTACAAAAGTTTAATTATACCCTTAACAACTACGATTTTCCTCCACTCGGTACGCATGGGAAATCAGCTGGTAAGCCCAAGGAGTTGCTTTCTACTTCTCCAAGGGCTGCAAAGCGTGTAAGATTCCAGGATAATTCACCTGAGCCCCCGACAACTTCGTTCGCTACAGCAGTCGAAAAGCCTCCCTTAGTGTCACTGGCAGTAGACTCTTCTATAGCAGAAGACATCTCGTCGGAGATAAGGGAGGTTGTCACTGACAAAGTGAACTCGTTAAACTGGGAGATGAGGGAAATAGTAGAACCCTTTTTTAAGTCAGTTCTTGATGCAATAAATAACAATTTGGACAGTAACACAAAACACAAGAAAATAGTAGGAACAATATTGTTTTCCTTCTTTTCTCAAACTATCGTAGACAATGAAAATCTCTCAACATAATTCCCTAAGCATTAGAAACAAATTACACCAACTGACGCAATACTTATTGAATACAAACATTTCAGTAGTTTGCATATCTAAAACCTTCTTAAAACCATCAGTCACATGCAAAATAAAAGGTTATAATATAATTCGCTCTGATCGCCTGCCGATTAACACCTCTGGTGGTTGTTGAGGTGGCAAATTTCGGAGTTAAATTGTCTCCTCACTTTTTATCTACACTGTTTAGGTAGCTTAATTAAAGTATTAAATAATCTTCTTCGTATTTATTATTTGTTTATTTAATTTAAATTAAAACAAATTAACAAAAGTATTCTGTTGTCTGCATGTGTCAATTGTTTACTTTATTCAAACTAAAGTCCAAAATGATGAATAAACAGTTGTTGAAAATATTTTAAAATTTAATTTTGGTATTGCCATATTAATAAAGGGTACCAAAAATTCAGAAAATAATAAAATTTATTTCAAAATAATCTCTTTAAAAAGGCACGAAAGGCTACCGTAAATTGCAACAACAAAAGTTCAAGGTTAAATTCTGAGGGAAATTGACTTTGTTTGTTTGTATGTTAAATGTTTTATTTGTCATTTCGGTTGTTCTTTTTTGTATAGTTTGTGTTGGTAGTAAAATTCAGTTAGATTAGCGTTAAAAAGTGAACAATACTTTGCAAGACCAATAATATGATACAGTTTGAAAGTGTCCGCCAAAGTGAAATCACCTTGAAGATTGTAAAAAAAAAATTTGTGAAGTTGATTTTAAATTTTTTTTAAATTCGTGAAGTTTTTTTTATATTAAGGATTTTTTTTTGAAAGTTAAATAAAATCCTTAAACGTCAACGTCCTTACACAAGTAAATTAATAGTAAGTTTGTTAAAAATTATAAGTTGTAAAAAAAACCAAAGTCAAAAATAAATTTTGTTTTTAATAGAATTTTGTTATGCCAGCCAGAATAGAAAGAAGTGTTTCAAGGAAACGGCACTGTGAATTTCCCTTAATTTCATTGTCCTTGGAAAACGGATATTTAGACAAAATTTCTTTACTTCTTTTATTTGTACATTTGGAGGCACTGGTCGAAAAACTGATCAGTGCCATATTACATCAACAAAGAAAAGATAGTAGTGTCATCTGGCGGAAATTAGAAAGGTAGCTTACCATCCACCAACATTATTAGTGAAGACAACAACCTAGATCAGGATAAGTATATTTTCATAAAGTGTAAAATTTGTGTTTAAAAAAATAAAATAAATAAAGTGTAAAAGGATGAACTTCGTGAAAAAGTTAAAAAAAAAGTAAAAAAAAAACAGCTGGAGGTTTGTAGGCCGCAATAAACACCTTAAGAGAGCTCCTTTAAGGTAGGGAAACAAAAGTAAAAAAAAGCTTATAGAATTTGATTTTTTAGCGTAGTTAATCCTTCAATAGTCTAATTGTGTTATGTAAGAATTATAGTTTAGTAGGAGTTTTAGTGTTATAAAATAGACAGAAAACAAACTTTATATTTAAGTTTGCTAGGATCAAATTTTTAAATTAACGATATCCTTAGAAATTTGTTTAAAATACTTGTTAGTTTTAAAAGAAATGTAAGCAAAGATAATTGGGTTTTAAAATTAAAAAATTGAAAAAGAAGAAAAAAGAGAAGAAATTTTTTGAACAAAAGTAAAGTTGAATATAATTATTAAGTAGGAGATTAGATTTTAAGATTTGATTTTAGTAGTTTTGTACATTTTTCATAATTATTCTAACTGAAATAAGGTCTATGTTTAAGTGTGTTTGTTTAGTTTAAGATTAAAGAAAAAATCAGTATGAGTGCTTAATTTATTTTTAAAGGATTTTGGCACAGTGGGTCGAGCTGGACGATATGGCCTAGTGAGAAAATAGGGGAAGAGCTGGCAGTGGAACATTTTAAAGGGGTCATTTGAAATGATGTTAATGACTACGGTTGGGGGGATTGCGTTTGTGGGAGTTTTACCTTTCCCACATTATAATTGTCTGTGTTATGTTCAGTTTAGTGTGGTGTTCAGTTTTGATAGCGTTAGTTAGGATTTGTTGTGCGGTCCTTTGGTTAGGTGTATGCGGGTTGACTTCCCACACCCAGGATTTGAGCTAGTCGTAGGTGGCATCCCTAACCCCAGAATAATAAAAGAGTTATTCATAACAACAAGTGCGTCCAATGGTAGAGCGTACAGGATCGTAACAATAAATGGCGCCTAATGGAAAGAAGTAGGATATGGTTTTTTATGTTGTTCGTAATCGTCCTAATACGTAACAAATAAAAAACCCCAATAAAAAAAGGTAGAGCTTGGTTTTTTTTATTTTTGTTCATAATCGTCCTAATCCTTTAAATGTGATTAGTTTGCGTATTGCGAAACGAATAAAAAAACACATAAAAATATCTTTTTTACAGCAAAATTTTTTTTTTTATTACACAAGCTTATGCGTCCTAATATGTTAAAAATCAGTTAGTTTGTGTTATAAGTAAAATTAAACAAAACTTAAAAGAAAAGTATTGAGTAGATGTGTTTTAATTTTTTTTGTGAATTTGAAATTGTCCTAAAAAAAGAGATTTTGAATTCAAGTTTTGTTTAAATAGATTTTGGAATTGTCCTAACGAAAATGGGTTAGATTGCAAGTTTTAAAATCTATATGATATAATAAATTAATTATTTAGGCTTAAGTTCTTAATTATAAAGAGATAAAGAAAAATTAGATACCATCAAAGCAGAATGCATTTTCTAGACAGCTACGTCCGTCATCAGTACTCTTTGTATCAATCTACCCGGTAGTTTCAATTGTTATTGATTTTCTATTTAAACAAACTTATCAAAGAAATAGAATCTGAGAAATTTTATTTTTACATTATATTTCATAGAAGATAGAGCTTTTTGAAATTGTTTTACACTTGTAAACACTATTTATTTTTCATATTATACTACCAAGCAAACATTTTTCTTTATTTTAATTCTCTTTATATATTTTTCTTTTATTTGAAAATGGGATATATCTGTCTTGCTATTAGCTATCCTTTGGTTAGCAATTAACAACAATTATATATTTTTTATTTTTACAAATGTATATTTTGATTATTAACACAATAGTGTTGAAGTTAACAATGTCAAAGCCGTGCCCTCTCTGTGAAATTATATGAACTTAAGCCTAAATAATTAATTTATTAATTCAAAAATAGTTCAAATAAAATTCATATAATCTATATGATATATTTAAATTAATGTAAAGATTAGTCTATAGTTGAACATAAAACAGATAGAAAGGTTTACTTCGAAACAAATGGCCTATAGCTACGAGTATACCACTGTGCCAAAACCCTAGTATATGTGTATAAAAATTGTTATAGTTTGTGTGTCGATATTTTTTGTTATAGTTTGTGCTATTTTTGTATTTTTAATTGCTAAGTGTTTTAATTTTGGTGAATGTAAACTAGCAAAATTTTTATATTTATTTATGATTATATTATCTTTATTTATATATATATATATATATATTTATATATATATTTATTTATATATATATATATATATATATATATATATATATATATATATATATATATATATATATATATATATATATATATATATATATTTGTTTAATATTTAATTGATTTTTTACATATTTATTATTTCCTTTTTTTAATTTTTTTTAATAATTTTTATTTTTGATTGATTTCGAATATTTCATTTATTATTAACTAGCTGAGCCCGATACGCGTTGCTGGCCCCAAATTTTTCTTTTATTTTGAACTGCCTCTCGAAAAAAATCAAAATCAGTGTTTTTAGTTATTTATAATAGAAAAAAATGTTTTATTCAAAAATAAAAAACAAAATACTGCGCCATTTGTCGGACGACATCGGTGCAGTACTTCTTGAGTTACAATGCAAAAACACAAAAAAACTAAATATTGCGCCATCTGTCGGACGAACTTCAAACTACGCATAAACACTCCTCGCCCCATAGAACATATATATTAAGTTTGGTCAAAATCGGTCCAGTAGTTTTTGAGTTTAGCGATCACGAATATACACGTCATTTTTATATATATAGAGACTAGCTGTGCCCGCCACGTCGTAGGCGTCCTCACAATATTTTGGTCGATTTTGCTTTGAAAGTAATCCACACCAAATTTTAAGACTCTTACTTTTATAGTGCTTCAGTTATGGTTTATGTATTTACTTTATATAGAGGTCCCCATCTCTCGATATCGGGCTAATTAACACCTTCAACGAAACACAGCATAGTGCAGTAGTTCTTGAGTTACGATGCAATTTCACAAAAAACTAAATATTTCGCCATCTGTCGGATGAACTTCAAACTACACTGAAATGCTCCTCACGCCCCATAGAACATGTATATTAAGTTTGGTCAAAATCGATCCAGTATTTTTGTATTGTTTGTGTTTGTTTACGTGTATAACTTTTGATAAAAAATGCCAGTTGATAGAACTCCAGTGAATGATAACAGTAATCCTAGAGAGACAGGGAATATTATAGATATGTTAGAAACAATTAGAACTCCAAGTACTTACCGTACTGACAACCAAAATTCTAGGTATCATAAAGAGGCTGCGAGTCGTCAGACAGGAACGATTCCTAAAAATTTACCTCCTCCGAGAGAATATAATTTCCCTCCACCCAATCTTCTACAAAAACAAAAGGGAAATAGTCCAAGAGTATATGTCGGGTTAATAAAAGACTTAATTACTGAAACAAATAAAGAATAATCGAATGATTAGGGAATTGAAAAATATAAATATTACTGAGAAAACAAGTAATAAAGCCATTGAGTCATTGAGTAGTGAAGATAGCGAGAGGAGATCAATGCTTTTTAGAAAAATTTCAACAAATGAAAACATAGAATCTCAGCAGAATCCACAAAGAAGGTTGAACTTTAGGGAATCTACCAGCCCAGCTACAACAAATGCGACAGCCGATAAGAGTGATAAATGGGATATAAGTTTCGTGGGCTATGTGGACAAGCTTAACATTGATGACTTTATATTTCGCATTGAGTATATGCTGAAATATCATTCCTTATCATGGCTCGAATTACAAGGTGAATTCCACAAATTGTTAAAGAGTGATGCCAAAGATTGGTACTGGCTGATAGGTTAGGTTAAACGGGCCGCCCGCACAAAGGCGAATTCACTCGGAGGCCAATAAGGCCCATTGTGATGCCCCAGCGATCATGTACCCCCACTATTCCCTAGAGAACTCCAATACCGTTGGTTCGTGTAAACGAACCGGAGCTTTTCACAAAGCTTAATAGGCTGCTCAGTGTCGCATCACTGAGACAGTCCAGGTCCTGAAAGAATTTTTGGCCCAAAAATTTGAGCCTACGTTATTGAAGAGCCGGGCAGTCGCAGAGAAGGTGTTGAACTGATTCCTCCTCATCCATACAACTTCTGCAGCACCCTCCACGAGAGATTCCCATACGCTCCGACATACGTCCAATCATACAGTGTCCCGTTATAACACCTACCAGAAGTGCTAACGAGCTTTTCTCGAGGGTCAGTAGTGCCTTTGTCCTTTTCTTGTCAATTGAGTGCCAAAGAATTCTAGACAATCTGCAAGTGGTTAATGTAGACCACCTGCGAGCAGTTTCCTTTAGCGACCAAGGGGATATTGATGTCTCCTTGGGCAACTATCACATCCAGATTCGAACCGTTCCTCGCACATTGATCTGCCATTTCGTTTCCTCGAATGCCTTCATGCCCTGGGACATACACTATCTTTATAAGATGTCGTTCAAGTAGGGCTAAAGATTGTATGAAAGCTAACACTCAATTAGATTTCACTACTTTTGAATTAAGGGCCTTAATGGCGGCTAGACTATCGACAAAAATATTGATAGCCGACGCCTCCGTCGCAAGTTCACCAATTTTCCTTGCCGCTACAAATATAGCATATATTTCAGCCTGGAACACGGTACAGGAATCGGGAAGCCTGAGTGAAATTGAAAGATCGAGATCCTCCGAGAAGATCCCCGATCCGGTCACCGTGTCTACCTTGGAGCCATCCGTAAATATTGAAACCGCATTGTTCCGAATTACGGAGTTCTCCTTCCCTGCTAGGAATTTTCACAACAAAAGATTTGTCGAGGTCCATAACAGGGGTTAAATAATCAGTCTGCTCCCTCAAGATATTACCACCCACCTGCCGTAGAGTGGTGCCATTTCCAACACGACAATGCCTTAATTCGCCCGACTCCCTGAGTCTTAAGACCGACTTGGCAGCGACGTGTTTGATATAGACATCTAGAGGGGTCAGATCCAACATTGTCCCCAAACTGGCGTGTGGAGTTGACCTTATCACACCAGTAATGGAGAGACTCTAACCTTTGGACATTATCCCGACGAGAGAGGTGAACTTTAGTGTCCACCAGACAAGTGCTCCATAGGTGAGGATAGGCCTAATCACAGCCGTGTGCATCCAGTGTACCATGTACGGTTTTAGGCCCCATCTCCTACCAAAGGTCATTTTGCATGCACATAGGGCTTTATTGATCCTGATCTCAGTATTGCGTTTCCACGAGAGCTTTGAGTTCAGGATTACACCGAGATACTTCGCTTCTTTTGACAATTCCAAAGTACTGCTCCCCTTTTTTGGTACTGGCTGTTAGTCCAGCATAAAAATATTGCCACCTGGGAAGAAATGAAACAATCCCTAAAAGTACAATATGGATCGAATAGGAGCGAATACGAAAGATTAAGAGACTTTGAAGAGCGACAGCAGCGTAATGGAGAATCAATTGATGATTATTTTTAAGCCTTCCTCATTAAGGTCAAGATAGAGAAATCCATTGCCTGAATACGAAGTCGTCAGGATAATCAAACAAAATGTACGTCAAAATATTTCTCAAATTGTATACCTAGTGCAAGTTTTTTTTTGTAGAACATTTGCGAGATGCCTGCAAAGAAGTGGAGAAAAATTATTTTAGGAAGGAAAATTCTTCAGCTCCACAGCCACGATTTTTACCACCAAGAAGACAAGTAGAAGAAGTAGATATGAATTTACCTGAGGAGAAAGAAAAAATCTAGTATGTAGACGAGATTCAAAATAATCTGTTATGTTGGAAATGTAGATTACCTGGCCATGTATTTATGGATTGTACGAGCAAGCAAAGGAACTTGTTTTGTTACCGGTGCGGTCTCAAAGGTACCATAATTCATACATGTCCAAAGTGTTCAGGAAACCGAGTAGGGAGTGTGTCGAAGGTGGCGGAGTCACGCTCCACCCAAACACCCGCCAATCAGTAGGTACACAGACAGAGTCGGAAGTAAAGAAAAGCGAAACATATAACACGCCATAAATAGAGAAAAAATAAAATCAAAAGATTAGTTTCAGCTTCTGAGTATTGAAAGGTACCACGAAACTGGGAATAAAATATTTAATAATAGCGAACACGGTAGAGCAAAATTAGAGAAAGTTAGGGAAACAAGAGGTAGATTTAAAAACAAAAAAGTAAAGTATAATAGAATTTTACAGTCTGTCCGTAAATGTGATGCGATTGTACAGGAAGATTGTGACCCTAGAGCTTTTGTAGAATCAAAGATAGGAGATATGGTTGTGAAAGGTCTGTTAGACAGTGGATCTTCAGTTAGTTTGCTTGGAAAAAACTGTGAAGACTTAATAGAAAATTCTAAATTTGAAATTAAGCCTGCGTTTTCAGAAATAAAAACAGCAGTAGGGAGTAAATATCGAGTTTTAGGAAAGATAGAAATCGTAGTTGAATATAATGGAGAGGAACAATTGATAGAATTTTATTCATGTCCAAATTTAATTCAGGAGGTTTACCTAGGTGTTGGCCTTTGGGAAAAGTTTAGAATTGCTCCGCAATTGTTCTATGTTGAAGAAATAAATCCAGAGATTGTTTCCGAAAACTTTCCGCTAAATTTAAATGAGGTAGTGCAACATCCGCTTACTGCAAATCAGGTCAATAAATTAGAGGAAGTGAAGTCTATATTTCGAACTTTTGAACACCATGGACTTGGAAAAACTGATATGGAAGTGCACACTATCGAACTTGTGGAAGGAACAATTCCTGTGAAAGAAAGGCATTATCCAGTGTCACCGGCGGTGCAAAAACTTATTTATGAAGAAGTCGATAACATGCTTAAGTTAGGTGTAACCGGTTCACTTTGGTAAGAAACCCTGGGGAAAATAGGTTATGCTTGGATGCGAGAAAATTAAATGAAAAAACGATCAAGGACGCATATCCGATTCAAAATATAGAAGGTATCTTAAGTAGACTGGATGAAACGTATTATATAAGCAGCATAGGTTTAAAATTTGCTATTTAGCAAATCCAGCTTGAAAAGAAGTCCAGGTCTTATACAGCATTCACTATACCAGGCAGACCATTATATGAATATATAGTCATGCCATTTGGTTTATGTAATGCTGCACAAAGTTTGTGCAAAACGTTTTTGTATATCTGGATGATCTACTTGTAATCTCCGCCAATTTTGATAACCACATGGATTTGCTGAAAGGGGTAGCTGAATGTTTAAATAGGGCAAATTTAACGATAGGCTCAAGTAAATCAAAGTTTTGTTTTAAAGAACTATCTTATTTAGGTTTTATTGTAGGAGGTAGTGTAATGAGAACCGACCCTCTTAAGATTGAATACGAAATATAGCGTTGCCAATGTCGATAAGGGATGTGCGAAGTTTCTTAGGGACAGCGGGTTGGTACCGTAGATTTATTAGGGATTTTTCAGCCTTAACTTCCCCATTAACCGACCTGATTAAAAAAGGAAAAAGTTTCAACAAACTCAAACAAGTGTTAACAACGGCTCCGGTACTAGCCAATCCAAATTTAAATAAAAGATTTTTTTGCAGTGTGATGCTTCGGACTATGACGTAGGAGCAGTCTTATTTCAGGAAGATTAGCAGGGAAATGAAAAACCGATTTCCTTCTTTTCTCAAAAGATTAATGAAGCGCAGAGAAATTACAGTGTTACTGAGAAGGAATGCTTAACTCAGTGTTAGCGGTAAAAATATTTAGGCCTTACATTGAGCTTATGCCATATACAGTGATAACAGATCATGCAAGTCTCAAATGGCTCATGTCGCTCAAAGATTTAAATGGAAGGTTAGCCAGATGGGCGTTACAGCTGCAAAATTATGATTTTAAAATGGAACACCGAAAAGGTGCAGAAAATAATGTGGCAGACTCATTATCTAGATTGGTCGAAGAAATTGAAATAAGCAAAGAAGATATTTTGGGATTCGAGATCTTGGAATTCGAGTCTGATGAGTATAAAGATTTGATAAAAACGGTGACGGAAAATAAAGACAGATTAACTGACATTAAAGTGTCAAATGGTTTAGTCTTTAAACGGAACAAAACAAATTGAGAATTAAAAGATACCGGTGAGTTTAAGTGGAAATTATGGGTCCCAAGTACTTTGACAAATGTCTTAATTCCAGAAGCACATTAGCCAGAAGACAAAGCCTATGGAGGTATTACCAAAACCCTAAATCGTCTTAGGACAAAATATTACTGGCCTAACATGATCACCCAGGTAAAACATTTCATTAATAACTACATCGTATGTAAAGAAACTAAACCCACTAATGCGGTATTAAAGTCCGAAATTGGAAACCAGGTAATAACTGATAGACCGTTCCAAAAGATTTATGTAGATTTTCTTGGTAAATATCCTTGGTCGAAGAGCAGAAACGCTTATATATTTATAGTTGTCGATTATATGACAAAATTTGTTTTCTTTAAAGCTATGAAAGAAGCAACATCAGCAAATGTAGTTAAATTTTTAAAGGATCAAGTTTTTCATGTGTTCGGAGTACCAGAAACAATACATTCTGATAATGGACAGCAATTTGTTTCAAAAGAATTTGCTAAAATTAATAAAAATTATAAAATAAGCCACATGCGAACGGCCTTACGCTCTCCACAGTCTAATGCATCCGAAAGAGTAAATCAGAGCGTATTGTCTGCCATAAGAGCATATATGAAAAATGACTACAGGGAATGGGTCATTAATCTGCCATCTATAGAAATTGTACATTTTTTGTACAGTAATTTGTACAGTACATTCAGCAACAGGATGTAGTTCATATTTCGCGTTATTTGGCCAAAATATGTTTACTTGTGATACAGACTATAAATAAGCAAGGCAACGGAAAGGTCTAGCTAATAACGAAATTATTATAGAAAATAGAGACAAAATAAAATTAATTAGAGAAATTCTGAAGAATGCTTATGAAAGAAGCGCATTACGATACAATCGAGGAGCGAGAATAGTGAAGTTTCTTCCTGGACAGGAAGTTTTCAAGCGAAACTTTGTACTAAGCGATTTTAAGAATAACATTAATTCAAAGTTTTGCCGAAAGTTTATTAAATGTCGAATTTTGAGAGTAATTGGAAACAATATGTACGAACTAGAAAGTTTGTCTGGTATTCCATTGGGAATTTATCATGCCAGAGATATTAAACAGTAAGAGAGGGAGTGCAATATATAGCAGTGCAATATATAGTAGATTTAAGGCTAATGATGCAATATACTTAGGATAGATAGGACAAATTTTAAATTACCTGTGCAATATTATTATTAAGTTGTGCAATATTAGTTTAAGATTTGTGCTTCTGTCCTTTATTTTTGCAATTATTTTCCTTATTTATACAATATTTTGTTCCAGTTCAATGTTAATAGTGTCCCACGTAGTACCTAAAAACCCAAATGATAAATCAAAGTATCACTAATATTTGGTAAACTCTTCATAGCAAACTTCCCTAAAGATTTAACTTTGGTTGTGGATTGCCCGGCTAAGTCTGTATAGCTGATGCGTGGGTGTAGCCTACTTTGGGCGCTGAAGTAGAGGGTATGTGGAAATAAACATATCTAATTAACCTCACACTGACGTTCCCGCGACAAGTCCTGCATCGTCCGAGTTTTGTTGAGGTAGCAAATTTCAGAGTTAAATTGTCTCCTCACTTTTTATCTACATATATTTGTTACAGCTCACACTGTTTAGGTAGCTTAATTAATGTATTAAATAATCTTCTTCGTATTTATTATTTGTTTATTTAATTTAAATTAAAACAAATTAACAAAAGTATTCTGTTGTCTGCATGTATCAATTGTTTACTTTATTCAAACTAAAGTCCCAAATGATGAATAAACAGCTGTTGAAAATATCCTACAATGAATGACTATTGTGCTTCTGGAACGAACTGTTATGCCTATTTTAAAAATTTAATATTGGTATTGCCATATTAATAAAGGGTACCAAAACTTCAGAATATGATAAAATTTATTTAAAAAGGCACGAAGGGCCACCGTAAATTGCAATAACAAAAGTTCAAGGTTAAATTCCGAGGGACATTGACTTTGTTCGTTTGTATGTTAAATGTTTTTTTGTCATTTCAGTTGTTCTTTTTTTTTTGTATAGTTTGTGTTAGTAGTAAAATTCAGTTAGATTAGCGTTAAAAAGTGAATAATAGTTTGCAAGACCAATAATATGATACAGTTTGAAAGTGTCCGCCAAAGTGAAATCACCTTGAACATTGTAAAGTTAATTTAAATTTTTTTTTTTAAATTCGTGAAGTTTTTCTTATATTAAGGATTTTTTTTTAGTAAAGTTAAATAAAATCCTTAAACGTCAACGTTCTTACACAAGTAATTTAATAGTAAGTTTGTTAAAAATTATAAGTTGTAAAAAAATCGATGTCAAAAATAAATTTTGTTTTTAATAGAATTTTGTTGTGCCAGCCCGAAAATGAAGAAGTGTTTCAAGGAAACGGAACTGTGAATTTCCCTTAATTTCATTGTCCTTGGAAAACGGATATTTAGACAAAATTTATTTACTTTTTTATTGGTACATTTGGAGGCACTGGTCGAAAAACTGATCAACGCCATATTACATCAACAAAGAAAAGATAGTAGTGTCATCTGACGAAAATTAGAAAGGTAGCTTACCATCCACCAACATCATTTTTTCATTTTATTTGAAGTGTTTAGTTTGTGCGTTGATAGGTGCGGTCGCGATTTTTAAGCTCACCATTAACAAAAAAACAAAAACAAATCGTGTGAATAAATTCAACCAAAAGCAAAAAAAAAACTTATTTTCATACAACAACAAAGTTGTTTGTAATTTTGTTTCTCTTTTTTAAAAATTTTTTTTTACAACGGCATTATTGTATTGCTACTTTAAAAATAAAACAAAAACAATAGGGGCTAATGAGCCTCTTTAATTTAAGTAACAAAAACGTGAGCAATTTTGATGTAAATAAAAACAATAAAACTTAAAATAATTTGAGTATAAATGCTACGCAAGTTATACTTGCCCGATCTTGTTCATCGCTTTTGCTAAGCGATGACAATAAAATAACTACAAACAAGTCGCCTTCTGAACTTAGTTCAGATAGTGTAGAAAAACCTAAGACGCAAGTGAGAATGGACAGATACATAACTGTATTGAAAAGAGGTCGAAGTCCTAAATCTTCGCAGCCTGCACCAATGTCTAAAGATAAGAACTCTAACGGAATAAGTTCCCACAATCGTTTTGCTATCTTAGATAGCGAAACAATTGAACCTAAAACGGCACCCAGGTCGTTCAAACCACCTCCAATTTATTTAAGGGTGAAAAACTCGAGCGACTTAATAAAGAAGTTAATTACAGTTATTGGTGAGAACTCATTTTTTGTAATTCCCATCAAGCGTGGCAACATTGATGAAACAAAAATACAATTTACTGATGAAAACAGTTATCGTAAAGCAGTAAACGAGTTTGAAAGCTGCAAAAAGAATTTTTATACCTATCAGCTGAAGAGTAGTAAAGGTCTACAAGTAGTTATAAAAGGTGTAGACTCATATGTTGATCCAGTTGAAATTAGAGATGGCCTCCAAAAAGTGGGATTTAAGGTAAAAAGTGTAGACAATCTCAGAAATCGAGAACGTGTCCTAAAACTCTATTTCGCGTTGAACTGGAACTTGGAGATATGAGATTGAAAAAGAACTAAACGCACCCTATTTATAACTTGAGATATCTGTTGCACCGCAAAATAAGCGTAGAGGAACCGCATAAGCGATCAGGACCCGTACAGTGTCTAAATTGCCAACTAGGGCTTACTGCAAGTTGCCTCCGGTTTGCGTTGTGTGTGGACAGCTACATTGTTCCGCCCAATGCGACAAAGCAAGGGATGACTCGAAAGTTAAAAAATGTAGCAATTACGGTGGGAATCACACTTCTAACTACAGGGGCTGTCCAGTTTTTTCCATGGTAAGTAAAACCAACCAAAAATTAAATACTCCTGCTAAGCACCCGCAATATCGAGCAAATGCTCATTATCCTCAGCTAGCCCAACTAACAACCCATCATGTTTCATACGCGGATATGTTAAAAACCAATCATGTTTCAGTACATAAAGCGACACCGACAAATAATTCTACTCCAAAATTGCAATCGCATTCTAAAGAACAAACACCATCTGGTAATTTTAATCGTCTTGAAGCAAGCATCGAGACATTAGTGCATTCGTTAAACAGTTTTATGAGCTCTATGAGCAGCATGATGCAAGAAATGGTTCTCATGCAATCTATGATTTTGCAGGCGGTACTCTACAAACCATGAACTGTTTAAAAATATGTTTCTGGAACGCAAACGGCTTGCGCCAACACAAAACTGAACTCGAGTACTTCCTTAAGAAGGAACAAATTGATGTCATGCTGGTTGCAGAGACTCACTTAACAACAAATAGTTTTTTTAAAAAAATGGCTATATATTATATGATACCAAGGAGCCTCGCGGACGAGCATGTGGTGGATCGGCAATACTTCTAAAGGCCAGAATCAAACATTATTTACTGTGTGATTGTTGTGAAGATTACCTTCAAGCATCAAACATCTGCATTGAAGAATTTCATCAAAGCTTAGTTATTTCTTCGATCTATTCACCTCCTAGGTTTCAAGTATCAGAGAGTCAATACAGCGATTTCATCAAATCACTAGGTCCCTGTTTCATAGCATCAGGCGACTACAACGCTAAACATACGTTTTGGGGATCACGCCTAATAAAGGTCGTGTCTGAATGTTATATCGAGTGGACAATCCACCTATTGGCCTACTGATCGACAAAAAATACCTGATGTTATTGATTTTGGCGTGATTATTTCCGAGAGAAATGATTAAAGCTGAAGCGTCACTTGAATTAACCTCAGATCATTCACCCACTATCGTCTCGTATCGGGACAAACAAAACATCATATCACCAACGACTAGCACAAGCATTAATTGGTTGAAATATAGAAAGTATCTGAGTACTCATTGTTCGAAAAACATCCCGCTAAGAACACCTGAAGACGTAGAGCGGAGTCTTATTGATTTTGACCAAAACATTAATCAGCTGCCCAACATTCAACAATAACCCGACAACTAGCTAGATACAATCAAATTTATTCTGCAGATATCGAACGGCTCTTGGCTGAAAAAAGAAAAATTCGTAGAGAATGGCAATCACTGAGATCTCCTCAACTCAAAAGCAGACTTAAAGAATTCACGAACCGGCTAAGAGAGATGCTATAATCTCGAAGAGTAGCATCCCTGAAAAACTATTTGGGAGACCTAGACGCAACTCCTCAATCAGATTATTCATTATGGCGTGCTTGTAGAAACCTTAAAAGGCCAGTTTTACGTAAGCCTCCCTTGCGAACTACATCTGGAGGCTGGGCAAGGAGTGAAAACGAAAAAGGCAATTTATTTCCTGGGCATTTGAAAAGGGTTTTTACCCCAAATATATCAACTGATATAGTTGAGTTGCCAATTGTCGAGGCTAGTGCTGCAGTACCGATAAGATTTGAATTTGGTGATATTGAAAAGGCAATAACTGATTTAAACACCAAAAAAGCCCCTGGCGTTGATAAAACCAGTAACAAGATGTTATTTGAGTTGCCTCGTATAAGTCGCAGAATTATTCTTTTTATTTTTAATGCCATTTTACGTCTTTAGTACTTTCCCACAGAATGAAAGGTGTCTTTGATTATCACGATTCCTAAACCAGGAAAATACCACACAAAAATTGAATCCCACAGACCTATAAGACCTTTATCTAATATATCAAAGCTGTTTAAGAGGATGTTAATAACTAAGCTTAACCCTATTCTAAGCGACAAAGGATGTATTCCAAACCATCAATTCGGATTCAGGAAAAAACATAGCACGATCGAACAAACTCACAGGTTAGTCAATGTTATTAAGAAGACTTTTGAAGAGAGAAAATACTGCTCTGCGCTTTTTATCGACGTTTCTCAAGCATTCGATAACGTATGGCATGAAGGCCTAATATATAAGATAAAGCTGAATTTGCCCGTAAACCTCTATAAGCTGCTAGTTAGTTATTTAACCGAACGAAAATTTATTGTGAAAGAAGGAGATTTTTTGAGCTCACCCCAGCCAATCGATGCCGGAGTTTCCCAAGGTAGTATATTGGCGCCCTTTTTAAACTTATTGTATACTTCAGACATGTCAATTAATAACCGAGTCCACACATCGACATTTGCGGACGACACTGCTTTTTTAAGCATTCACAAAAGACCCGAAGTAGCATCACGATATTTACAAGACCAATTTAGAAAAATGGTTGAAGAAATGGAGAATAAAAGTAAACGAACAAAAATGTACTCACATAACTTTCACACTGCGTAAAGAATCTTGCGGAGATAAATAACGGATAAATAACCAAACGATACCTCAGCTTTCAGACGTCAAATATCTCGGTATACATCTTGACCGGCGCCTTACATGGAAACGCCACGTAGAAACAAAGTTAACACAAATGAAGTTGAAAGCAGTCCAACTAAACTGGCTTATTGGCAGAAATTCTACTCTAGCTTTAGATTGCAAACTTTTATTATACAAGTCAGTTCTAAAACCAATTTGGTGTTATGTCATTTAATTATGGGGCACTTCCTCAGCTAGCAATGTAGAAAAATTACAAAGTTGCCAAAATAAGATTCTACGTATGATTACATCTGCTCCTCGGTATATAAAAAAGTGTCAACAATATGGATAATGCTGTACATGTCTGTATAAATAAAATCACCGTGGTGAAGGGTATAGAAGATTCGGCACGGCCGAATATAGCACTTTTACTTGTTTTAAATGCGTTTCATTTTTAAATAGATGATATCTCTGTTTTAAAACCTAGGTGCATTAAACACATAGACATCATCAGGATACCGACTACAAACTGTCAAAAATAAAACGATTATTTTGAAGTCAGCAAAGCTACATGGCTACACGGCCACCGTTGTGGCTGTCGTCAACTTAGACTAATTTCTATTTTATTCAACAGAAGAAAATGTCACAAAATTGTAAATTACAAATTCATATTCAAACAAAAAGTATTGGAGGAAATATTTATAATTTTTTGAAAAAGTTATTTTATTTCATAAAAGCAAAATAAGTATTTCTACAACAATGTTAGAGTTTACGATGTAGCTGTCGGCTTCAATATCATTAAGTAGCTGACAACGCGGCGGCAATTGTTGCAAACGGAATTTGTCTCCTATTTCTTTAACTCATGAATAATGATTTTTTCTCATACGAGTTTATTTAAGTAAAGAGTCAACAATATGGATAATGCTGTACATGTCTCTATAAATAAAATCACCGTGGTGAAGGGTATAGAAGATTCGGCACGGCCGAATATAGCACTTTTACTTGTTTTCATTATCATCAGCATTTAAGAAAGATTCACATAGATCACATAGATCTTTTTTGGGTTTAAAAAATGATATATTAAACTCTTCTTTAAATATTCTGTAAAACATAATTCTACTTGCAGGGACTAAATTCTCTGAGATACGGTGCTCTTTGTAGTCCAATACTTTTCCCACTTTCAATATATTAACGGGTGGTTTTGGCACGTAAGTAATGGGGTTCAATTTTTGGTATATTTATAATAAATTGCCTTACACTGTTCTTAATTTCATGGCTCACTTTGGGATGATTATTATGTCTTCCTCTCAGGTCGGTTTCTGTAAATCCATTTTCATTTCTTTTTTTTCACAGCGGTGGATAAGGCTTTGTCACCTATGTTAAGCGTTGCTTTAAAAAATTTCTTGCATACTCTTATACATTTTGAATTTATGTTGAAGAAATATGCGATATTTAATCCTCGAAGGTCTTGAGTACTGGAATACCTGTATTTAGGCTTAATATGGTTTGTATGGCTTGCGATAAACTCTCTCTGTCTTTGCAAATCGCCTGTAGACCAATATTTATTAAAAATTTGATGACGTGAGTGTTCCAGAATTTTGTTGCTACATTGAAGACGACACTTTATTCCACAAGGGTGTTGTATAGACTTTTCTTTTATATTTTTTTTTCAAAGCCCCTAATGAAACATAAGCACGTCCAGAGTTCCTTAATTTTTTTTGTTGTTTTTGATTTTCATTTTGAGAATTACATCTGGAACGTTTTCTATTTATTCTGACTGTGTCTTTTTCTGTATCCGATGAACTGCTCGCAGTAACTGCTGATGGATGAAAATCGTCTTCAGAATCATCGCTGAATAGACCTGAACTACTACCATCGCTATCGGCATTTGAATAGCTCAGTGTATTGCTTTTTTCCTCTTCACGAAGAAAATCCGCATAATGTTCTAGGTTGGGACACATCATGTTACCAAACAATTGTAACTGAAATATTTTAACTTTCTAATTGCGACGCCTTCGACGATGTGCAAAAGAATAAGGATGCAATTTCAATTTTTTGCCGTAAAACAAACACAATTATTGTATATTAATTATTTAATTATATAACACAATTATAGGATTTAAAGAAAAAACGCGTGTTTTCGTTGTTAAAAAAGTGAATTAACTGATTTTAATGTAAAAGACTATGTGGTATAGTTAGAAAAAATTAAAATCTATAAGTACAGTGATAAGTAATCAAAACAAGGTTGTTAGATAATAAAATATTTTACAATTTCTTCATAATTTTACCTTGGTTCATTTCACTATGACAACTCAAAATACTTTTATCCTGTTTGTTACTTTTATGAAATGAATAAGGCCACAATTCGAAATAATTCCCTTTAGTTAACAAAACTTAGATCAAAATTGTTGAAACATGTAAGTACAACTAAAAACATATCTGTTTTGTTAATACAAAAGTAAGTACTTGGAAGACATGGTGAGCGATATAACGGTTTTTTTTAAAGAAAGAGTAAACACAGGTTAGGTTAGGTTAAACGGGCCGCCCGCAAAAACGCGACAACTCGGAGGCCAATAAGGCCCATTGTGATGCCCCAACGATCGTCAACCCCCACCATTCCCTAAAGAACTCCGATACCGGTGGTTCTTGTAAACCACCCGGAG
Source organism: Phasia obesa (assembly GCA_949628195.1). Lineage (NCBI taxonomy): Eukaryota > Metazoa > Arthropoda > Insecta > Diptera > Tachinidae > Phasia > Phasia obesa. The sequence goes on along the minus strand of OX451218.1, from coordinate 51,421,106 downwards.
CTTTTCACAAAGCCTAATAGGCTACTCAGTGTCAAATCCCTGAGACAGTCCAGGTGCTGGAAGAATCTTTGACCCAGAAATTTGAGCCTAAGCTCTTGAAGAGCCGGGCAGTCGCAGAGAAGGTGTTGAACTGATTCCTCCTCTTCCTCATCCATACAGCTTCTGCAGCACCCTCCACGAGTGATTCCCATACGCTCCGACATACGTCCGATCATACAGTGTCCCGTTATAACACCAACCAGAAGTGCTAATGAGCTTTTCTCGAGGATCAGTAGTACCTTTGTCCTTTTTTTATCGATTGAGGGCCAAAGGATTCTAGATAATCTGCAAGTGGTTAGTATAGACCACCTGCGAGCCGTTTCCTTCAGCGACCATTCACCCAGTATGTTAGACATTTCGGCCAATGGGATATTGATTTCCCCTTGGGCAACCGTCACATCCAGATTCGAACCGTTCCTCGCACATTGATCGGCCATCTCGTTTCCACGAATGCCCTTATGTCCTGGAACCCACACTATCATTATACGATGTCGTTCAAGTAGGGCTTAAAACTGTATGCATGCTATGCACACATTTAGATTTCACTACTTTTGAATTAAGGGCCTTAATGGCGGCTAGACTATCTACGAAAATATCGATAGTCGACGCCTCCATCGCAAGTTCCTCAATTTTCCTTGCCGCTACCGATATAGCATATATTTCAGCCTGGAACACGGTGCAGGTATCGGGAAGCCTAAGTGAAATTGAAAGATCAAGATCCTCAGAGAAGATCCCCGATCCGGTCCCCGTGTCTATCTTGGAGCCATCCGTAAATATTGAAACCGCATTGTTCCGAATTACAGAGTTCTCCTTCCATTCATCCCTGGTAGGAATTTTCACGACAAACGATTTGTCGAGGTCCATAACAGGGGTTAAGTAATCAGTCTGCTCCCTCAAGATATTGCCACCCACCTGTCGTAGGATGGTGCCATGTCCAACACGACAATGCCTTAATTCGCCCGACTCCCTGAGTCTGAGGCCGACCTGGCAGCGACGTGTTTGATATAGACATCTAGAGGGGTCAGATCCAGCATTGTCCCCAAACTGGCCTGTGGGGTTGACCTCATCACACCAGTAATGGAGAGACTCGCTAACCTTTGGACCTTATCCAGAAGAGAGAGGTGAACTTTAGTGTCCACCACTCTCCACCAGACAAGTGCTCCATAGGTGAGGATGGGCCTAATCACTGCCGTGTACATCCAGTGTACCATGTACGGTTTTAGGCCCCATCTCCTGCCAAAGGTCCTTTTGCATGCGTAAAATGCACATAGGGCCTTATTCATCCTGCTCTCAGCATTACGTTTCCACGAGAGCTTTGAGTCTAGGATGACGTGTAGACAATCTCAGAAATCGAGAACGTGTCCTAAAACTCTATTTCGCGTTGAACTGGAACTTGGAGATATGAGATTGAAAAAGAACTAAACGCACCCTATTTATAACTTGAGATATCTGTTGCACCGCAAAATAAGCGTAGAGGAACCGCATAAGCGATCAGGACCCGTACAGTGTCTAAATTGCCAACTAGGGCTTACTGCAAGTTGCCTCCGGTTTGCGTTGTGTGTGGACAGCTACATTGTTCCGCCCAATGCGACAAAGCAAGGGATGACTCGAAAGTTAAAAAATGTAGCAATTACGGTGGGAATCACACTTCTAACTACAGGGGCTGTCCAGTTTTTTCCATGGTAAGTAAAACCAACCAAAAATTAAATACTCCTGCTAAGCACCCGCAATATCGAGCAAATGCTCATTATCCTCAGCTAGCCCAACTAACAACCCATCATGTTTCATACGCGGATATGTTAAAAACCAATCATGTTTCAGTACATAAAGCGACACCGACAAATAATTCTACTCCAAAATTGCAATCGCATTCTAAAGAACAAACACCATCTGGTAATTTTAATCGTCTTGAAGCAAGCATCGAGACATTAGTGCATTCGTTAAACAGTTTTATGAGCTCTATGAGCAGCATGATGCAAGAAATGGTTCTCATGCAATCTATGATTTTGCAGGCGGTACTCTACAAACCATGAACTGTTTAAAAATATGTTTCTGGAACGCAAACGGCTTGCGCCAACACAAAACTGAACTCGAGTACTTCCTTAAGAAGGAACAAATTGATGTCATGCTGGTTGCAGAGACTCACTTAACAACAAATAGTTTTTTTAAAAAAATGGCTATATATTATATGATACCAAGGAGCCTCGCGGACGAGCATGTGGTGGATCGGCAATACTTCTAAAGGCCAGAATCAAACATTATTTACTGTGTGATTGTTGTGAAGATTACCTTCAAGCATCAAACATCTGCATTGAAGAATTTCATCAAAGCTTAGTTATTTCTTCGATCTATTCACCTCCTAGGTTTCAAGTATCAGAGAGTCAATACAGCGATTTCATCAAATCACTAGGTCCCTGTTTCATAGCATCAGGCGACTACAACGCTAAACATACGTTTTGGGGATCACGCCTAATAAAGGTCGTGTCTGAATGTTATATCGAGTGGACAATCCACCTATTGGCCTACTGATCGACAAAAAATACCTGATGTTATTGATTTTGGCGTGATTATTTCCGAGAGAAATGATTAAAGCTGAAGCGTCACTTGAATTAACCTCAGATCATTCACCCACTATCGTCTATATATGGGACAAACAAAACATCATATCACCAACGACTAGCACAAGCATTAATTGGTTGAAATATAGAAAGTATCTGAGTACTCATTGTTCGAAAAACATCCCGCTAAGAACACCTGAAGACGTAGAGCGGAGTCTTATTGATTTTGACCAAAACATTAATCAGCTGCCCAACATTCAACAATAACCCGACAACTAGCTAGATACAATCAAATTTATTCTGCAGATATCGAACGGCTCTTGGCTGAAAAAAGAAAAATTCGTAGAGAATGGCAATCACTGAGATCTCCTCAACTCAAAAGCAGACTTAAAGAATTCACGAACCGGCTAAGAGAGATGCTATAATCTCGAAGAGTAGCATCCCTGAAAAACTATTTGGGAGACCTAGACGCAACTCCTCAATCAGATTATTCATTATGGCGTGCTTGTAGAAACCTTAAAAGGCCAGTTTTACGTAAGCCTCCCTTGCGAACTACATCTGGAGGCTGGGCAAGGAGTGAAAACGAAAAAGGCAATTTATTTCCTGGGCATTTGAAAAGGGTTTTTACCCCAAATATATCAACTGATATAGTTGAGTTGCCAATTGTCGAGGCTAGTGCTGCAGTACCGATAAGATTTGAATTTGGTGATATTGAAAAGGCAATAACTGATTTAAACACCAAAAAAGCCCCTGGCGTTGATAAAACCAGTAACAAGATGTTATTTGAGTTGCCTCGTATAAGTCGCAGAATTATTCTTTTTATTTTTAATGCCATTTTACGTCTTTAGTACTTTCCCACAGAATGAAAGGTGTCTTTGATTATCACGATTCCTAAACCAGGAAAATACCACACAAAAATTGAATCCCACAGACCTATAAGACCTATATCTAATATATCAAAGCTGTTTAAGAGGATGTTAATAACTAAGCTTAACCCTATTCTAAGCGACAAAGGATGTATTCCAAACCATCAATTCGGATTCAGGAAAAAACATAGCACGATCGAACAAACTCACAGGTTAGTCAATGTTATTAAGAAGACTTTTGAAGAGAGAAAATACTGCTCTGCGCTTTTTATCGACGTTTCTCAAGCATTCGATAACGTATGGCATGAAGGCCTAATATATAAGATAAAGCTGAATTTGCCCGTAAACCTCTATAAGCTGCTAGTTAGTTATTTAACCGAACGAAAATTTATTGTGAAAGAAGGAGATTTTTTGAGCTCACCCCAGCCAATCGATGCCGGAGTTTCCCAAGGTAGTATATTGGCGCCCTTTTTAAACTTATTGTATACTTCAGACATGTCAATTAATAACCGAGTCCACACATCGACATTTGCGGACGACACTGCTTTTTTAAGCATTCACAAAAGACCCGAAGTAGCATCACGATATTTACAAGACCAATTTAGAAAAATGGTTGAAGAAATGGAGAATAAAAGTAAACGAACAAAAATGTACTCACATAACTTTCACACTGCGTAAAGAATCTTGCGGAGATAAATAACGGATAAATAACCAAACGATACCTCAGCTTTCAGACGTCAAATATCTCGGTATACATCTTGACCGGCGCCTTACATGGAAACGCCACGTAGAAACAAAGTTAACACAAATGAAGTTGAAAGCAGTCCAACTAAACTGGCTTATTGGCAGAAATTCTACTCTAGCTTTAGATTGCAAACTTTTATTATACAAGTCAGTTCTAAAACCAATTTGGTGTTATGTCATTTAATTATGGGGCACTTCCTCAGCTAGCAATGTAGAAAAATTACAAAGTTGCCAAAATAAGATTCTACGTATGATTACATCTGCTCCTCGGTATATAAAAAACTCGAACATCCATAAAGATCTAAACGTGCCATCAGTTAAAGCAGAAATAGCGAAACTTGCCATAAGATATTGAAAGAAGCTTGAAACTCATCCGAATCCACTGGCCCGTAACATACTACACTACATTCGACTAAGAAGGAGGGACACTGCTTCTCTCATCCGTACATCAGAGGGATAACCCGCAAATTACAGTAACCGTGAAACATGCACTTTTTTTTTTTTTTTTTGTCCAGTACTGGTTGGATTTAACAAGTATATTTATATTTTTAGACTTAAGATATGAGTAATTATTGATAGTTCAATTATATTGAAGATACAATATATAAAAATTGGAAAAAAATCCACCAACATTATTAGTGAAGACAACAACCTAGATTAGCTATAAATAATTCATTATAGGACTATAGCAATAGGGTGGGATAAGTTTGTGTAGGTTAATTTTAGTATATTTTCGTAAAGTGTGTTTAAAATAAATCAGTCAAGTGCGAGTTAGTCTCACACACGTAGGGTTCCGTACTATGTCTAGTACGCCTTTAAAAACTCAAGTTGTTAATTTTTTCATGTCTTATGGGGCACCCTTTTCTTTTTAAAATCAAAGTCATATTCGTAAAAATTGCATCGCTATTGGAACAACCTTTAAATTTTAGGAATTGTTATTATAACGGCCATTGTAATACATTTTTTATAAAAATATCAGGCCTACCTATTGCGGCTCAAAAAATAAGGTAATATACGTGGAAAACATGTCACTGATATATCACCCTTTAGTAATTAGTAACTGTTACATTAGCCGAAGTACAACATCTACTGTAAACAATTCAAGAGTCTACCTATTACGGTTCAAAAAATTAGGCTATTTAAGTAAAAAACATGTCTGTAGGAACACCATTTAATTTTATTATTTGTTATAGTCCCATAGTAATAAACCTCCTGTAAAAACTTCAAGAGTCTACTTATTATCGTTCAAATCTTAGGCCATATACACGCAAAGCACGTCACCCTCCGAACACCCTTTAATTTTAAGGTTTAATTTAATAGTAAATTTAATAATAAAAGCGAACATAGAGTTTATTACTGTCTGTAAATAAGAAATAAAGACATAAAGCCAAATAACACCTCACTTTCGGAATAACCGATAAGTTTTAGTAATTATTGCTATAGTGGCCACAGTTATACATCTTTTGTGAAAATTTCAATAGTCTACCTATTATGGTTCAAAAACTTAGGCCTTATACATGCAAATAACACCACTATCGGAACACTCTTTAATTTTTAGGTTTATTTTTTTACACTTGTTTGTAAAGCGAACTAAGTTTTAATTACTGTTTGTAAATTTTTAGTGTATTCCTCCTACAGTTCAAGAAATAAGCACATATTCGTGAATAACACCTCTCTATCGGAACACCCTATAGTTTTTAGATTTTAGGTTTATTTTTTTATACTTGTTTATATTTCGAACTAAGTTTTAATTACTGTTTTTAAATCTTGAGTCTATGCCTCCCACAGTTCAAGAAATAAACACATATTCTTGAATAACACCTCTCTATCGGAAGACCTTATAAGTTTTAGTATATGTTGCTATAGCGGCAACAGCTATACATCATCTGTGAAAATTTCAAGAGTCTACCTATTACGGTTCCAGATAACAGACGGACAGACATTGTAGCGAAAACAATAGGGTGACGTTTTTACACTTTGTGTGCGGAACCCTAAAAATAAAATAAATAAAGTGTAAAAGGATAAACTTCGTGAAAAATTAAAAAATAAAAAGTAAAAAAAGGCTGGAGTTTTGTAGGCCACAAATAACACCTTAAGAGAGCAAAGTTAAACAAAATTAAAAGAAATGTTTATATAATTTGATTTTTTAGCGTAGTTAATCCTTCAATAGTTTTTTTTTTTGTCTGTGGAATTGTGTTATGTAAGAATTATAGTTTAGTAGGAGTTTTAGTGTTAGAAAATAAACAGAAAACAAAACGTTATTTTTAAGTTTGCTAGGATCAAATTTTTAAATTAAAAATATCCTTAGAAATTTGTTTTTAAAATACTTGTTAGTTTTAAAAGAAATGTAGACAAAGATAATTTGGTTTTAAAATTATAAAATTAAAAAAAAAACCTCGTTCGAATTGGTATTATTAAAAAAAAATTATTAAGTTGGTTAAGAAAAAAAGTTCGCACTCTACAATTGTACGTAAAATTTAAAATTCTAAAAATTAATTTTGATATCTAATAATTTTGATATCTAATAAGAAGAAAAAAGAGAAGAAAATTTTTGAACAAAAGTAAAGTTGAATATAATTATTAAGTAGAATATTAGATTTTAAGATTTGATTTTAGTAGTTTTGTGCATTTTTTATCATTATTCTAACTGAAATAAGGTCTATGTTTAAGTTTTATCGTTAATAAAAACAAGTAAAAGTGCTATATTCGGCCGTGCTGAATCTTCTATACCCTTCACCACGGTGATTTTATTTATACAGACATGTACATGAGAAAAAATCATTATTCGTGAGTTAAAGAAATAGAAGACAAATGAAAACAAATTCCGTTTGGTACAATTTTCGCCGTGTCGTCAGCTAATTAATGATATTGAAGCCGACAGCTACATACATCGTAAACTCTGACATTGTTGTAGATATAATTATTTTGCTTTTATAAAATTAAATAACTTTTTCAAAATCTTATAAATATTTCCTCCAAAACTTTTTGTTTGTATATAAATTTGTAATTTACAATTTTGTGACATTTTCTTTTGTTGAATAAAATAAAAATTAGCCTAAGTTGACGACAGCCACAACGGTGGTCGTGTAGCTTTGTTGGCTTCAAAATAATCGTTTACCTATAAACGTGTGTATTTTTAACCGACTTCAAAAAAGAAGGAGGTTATCTATTCGTCTGAATGTTGCTTTTTTTATGTATGTAACCGCAGAACTCAGCCATTTCTGAACCGATTTTAAATTTTTTTCTTTATTTGAAAGGTTATGCTTTCAGGTTGGTCCCATTTTAAAAACAGTTCATTATATTAAAAATTAAAGGGTGTACCCAACAACATACATGTTTTTTACGTGTCTTAAGAACCGCTATAGCTCCCAACAGCAGAAATTAATAAAAAAAATAAATTTAAAATTTAAAGGGTGTCCCCATAGGTGCCATAATATGACCTATTTGGGTCTATCTTTTGAACCGTTATAGACTAAACCTTGAAAATTTGACAGAATGTCGATTACTATGACCGTTATAATAAAATGTATAAATATTCAAAATTTTATATTAAAGGGTGCTCCAATAGTTCATTTAATTTGATGTATATGGCCATACTTTTGAAAAGTTGTACACAGACCGCTGAAATTTACAAAGAACCTGTAGTCAGCTATAACAAAAAGTATAAAATTTTGAATTTGGAACTAAAAGGGTGTCCCAATAGTTAATGTAATTCTATGTATGTGGCCAAACTTTTGAACTGTTAGAGACAGACAGCTGAAATTTACAAGCAACCTGTATTGCAAAGTCCACTATAGCAAGTATACAATTTGAAGTTAGAAATTAAAGGGTGTCCCCATAAATTACGTAATTTTATCTATATGACCCTATCTTTTGAACCGTTAAACACAAACACTTGAAAATTAGGCAGAATGTCCACTACTTTCTCTGGTATGATAACAAGTATAAATATTTGGAATTATAATGTAAAGGGTGTCCCAATAGTTCATGTAATTTGATATATATGGTTAAACTTTTGAACAGTTATAGACAGATAGTTGAAATTTACAAAGAATCTTAGTGGCCAAGTCCTCTATAACAACAGGTCTTTAATTTAACATTGTAAATTCTCTGTGTGCCCCTATCTTTGAAACCGTTATAGACAGAGGCTTGAATGGTGTCCCCATACAAGACGGATGCTGGTGAAAATAGCTTAACTTTTGAACAGTAATAGGGAGAGGCTTTAATGGTGTCCCCATACAAGACGGATGCTGGTGAAAATAGCTTAACTTTTGAACAGTAATAGGGAGAGGCTTGACATTCAATAGTTTTTATTTTTTCCCTCTAATTTTGGCGCATCTTTTATTTGGTTTAAATCTAATTCTTACAGATTACTTCTTACATTTTAAGTTTAGAATTGGTGCCCTTATCTCTGTTTTGAAGTCGGTTTTTTTTGCAAGAATTATATTTTTGACAGTTTGTAGTCGGTATCCTGATGATGTCTATGTGTTTAATGAACCTAGGTATTAAAACAGATATATCATCTTTTTAAAAATCAAACGCATTTAAAAAAAATCAAACGCATTTAAAAAAATATGTTACTCTATTTACACACATATGTACATACATATGTATATTCTTAATATTAAATATATGTTATTTTACAGTCATGAGTTTCATTTTCAAAGAAATATTGAAATTTTTGTTTTAATTTTTGGAAAATTGTGTGTAAAAATTTTTTGTAAAAATAATTTTTTTAAATTTTTTTGTAAAATTTTATTCGAAAATTTTTTTGGAAAATTTAAAAAAAAAATTGTTTTCCAATATTTTTCCAAAATTTTTTTTTTTAATTTTCTTTTAAAAATTTTATTGAAATTTTTTGTTAAATTTAGGACCTTTCTGCAATCTATATTAAGTTAGAATGGTCAGACTAAAGCATGGGGGGTCCTTTTAACTGCTCCTATTTATGAGTGGGTACCCAGTGGGTCCATTGGCTACCTCTAGTGTATTGCTTTCTATTAAGGGCTCTAATACAAATCAAAGCAGAAAAACCCTACCAATCTAAAAACAAACAAAAATCGCCCCTTGCAGGGGGTTATTGATCCCCCGAGATCTGTATGCACTCCTTGTGATTTACCTGTCGCAGTCTAATATTTATTTGACAAAAAAGGCAAAACAGAATCATTAAAGCCGAAAAAAGTTTAAAAAAAAACGTGAAAAAAATATAGGTGGGCGTGGTTTTTGGCCCACAGCCTCCAAAGGAATGATCCGATGTTGCTGAATTGCAATACCAAAATTTTCGAAACTATGCCTGACAGATTGGTGTGCTTAAATTTTTTGTATCTCTGCTGGTGCCTTGACAAATGACATTACAACACTAACACGGACAGACGGACGGACAGACAGACGGACATCGCTTAATCAACTTCTCTATGTATAAGGATCCAGAATATATATACTTTATGGGGTCGGAAATGAATATTTTAGAAATTACACACGGAATGACAAACTTAGATATACCCTTTCCACCTGTGGTGAAGGGTATAAAAATATGTGATTGATTTTAAGAAAAAAATCAGTATGAGTGCTTAATGGCCAATGACCTACATATATATAGTACACAAAATTCTTGTTTACATGATACGGCACGTTAATGAAAGTACCGTTTTTTTTTGTTCACATACTCAGTGATCATCAATACCTTGTGGGAGATTGTGTGATCGCATTATTTTTTGCTACTATTTTTGAGTTAATGATTTATTAACTTGTGATATTTTCATAATGACTAAATTTGTACGGTAAGTAAAATTTTATACATTTACAAGTGAATAAATACTATATTTTGTTTGAATTTATATTTATGAAGAATAGCTTGATTATTATATGCGTGAACGTTTCATTATTGTGTTTTAGTTTTGTTGTTGTGACACCTTAAAGTTTGGTGTCCTATATGTAGGACATTGGGAATATAATATACTTTGTATTTTCCATAGGGGATTTTCTCTCCATTAAGCTTTGGCGTTGATAGAGGATGTGGAGGCATCACCGACGAAGATTCCGGCGATGAAGACTACTTCTATATAAATAATTTACGGGCTTCGACAATACAACATGAGGTGGAAATTGTAAACAAAATCAATTTAGATATTGATTGGGATACAGGGGATAATATCCCTCTCTCTCATATTAGAGAAAACTTGTCTAAAAACGCAAAGAATTTGAAGAAATATACAAAATATCACTATGTGAAGACAGATTTGTCTACCAATGATGCTATTTTTCAAAAACCTGAGGTTGGCGTCGACATAGATGAGCGCAATCCTACTTCTCTTCTTTGCTCTATATTCGATAATGAGCTAATAAAAAAAATTATGGATAAGACAAATCGGTACGCATCACAAAAGAACAGAGACTTGCGCGTGAATATACCCGAAATGAAATGCTTTCTTGGAGTAATTTTGCTTAGTGGATTTTATTTAATCAAAACTATGAATAGCAATATAATTTTTATAAAATGGAATAATAATAGTATTGTTACATTTTGTTCTAATGCAATCGGAGTGAATTAGAGTTGTGCATAATAGTTCATTTCCTTAATCGTTCAGATCGTACAGCATGATTTTATGAACTAGGTCATCGTCGTTACGGTCATCGTTTATTTTAAAGAGCAACTCAACATAATTCTTATCAAACTCTTCAGTTCATTCTGGCAACACTATACAATTGTAAACAAATATTTACAAGAAGTAAGTACATACATACATAAATAATATTTAACTTATTATTTATTTACATTTGATTTTATCAGGTTTCTTAATTATAGCCTAAAAATTAATTTTAATGTGAAATAAGGGTATACGTATTGTTCTGGATAATTTTAACAAACAATTTATATGTATATGTATATTGTGGAATTATTACAGTACTTAAAAAATTCAATATTAATACATAAAAGGTTAAGGTTCATTTCTCCTTTATTATTTTAATCAAAGAGAACCCAAGAGGTGAAACGGCGTATAAACAGGACGGCAAAAAATACTATTTCAACCCGTCTCTTTCACACGTTGATTAGTTATCTTTTGTGTTATTTCGTAAACATTGGTTTTCTTTTGTGCTATTTTCTTATTAATAATTGTTTTATTAGTGTAAATGTGCGTAACTTTCATTAAATATTTTTCTCAAGCTTATTTCACAACACCAAAGAGTTTTGATTGTTTGTTTTAATTATACTTTGTTGTTTAATTAATATTTTAATGGACAAATTAACTTTTAAATTGCAAAGTTTTAAACAACGAACACGCTTTAAAGGAAAATTTTCAAAATTTTTGGTTTTTGTTTTGTTTATTTTTCCGATGTTCGTTTAAATTTGTTACTATATTTGTCTCTTTCTTTACAAGCTTAGGAAAGTCTGATTATAGCCATTTTCATCAATCACTATTTACATCTCTGTGTACTTTGTGATTTTAATTTACAAAATTAAAATCAAATTTGAGATGATTTGCTTTTTAAGATTTACCAGTTGACGGCACTGACAAAAAAACAAAAAAAAATCATTTGAACAATTTGTCATTTGTTTATGAAATTTTATAGAGCAAAATTCAAGTGCGTGAACAAAACAAAAAAACGCAACAAACTATGAACGATAGAAAAGAAAACACTGACCGAGCAGAATCGTTCAGTTACGGGAATCGTTTAACTGAACTAGATCGTACATAACCGCCAAAACTCTAGAGTGAATCCCCTAGGATCTGTTAAGCGGTACTCCCAAAAATAGAAGAAAGTTATTCAAGTGGAACAGCCCCGAATTGTGAAATATTATAATAGGAGCATGGGTGGAGTCGATTGTTCTGATCAGAACATAAGCTTTTAAGAGGAAAGAAATGGTATTTTCCCATCATAGCACACTGTGTGAATATGGCGGTACATAATGCCTGGCAGATTCACAAGCATAATGGGGGAACTATGAACCAATTATCTTTTAGGATAAGTATAGCCAGTACTCTACTTTTTCAAAATAATTAAGTTCCGGATCACCAAAGGGGTCATCTATCGCTAATCTTAAATAATGAATTGCGTTATGATCGCTTGGACCATTGTGTAATTTCACAGGAAAAACAAACAAGATATGAAGCCTGTCATCAAAAAACCTTAACTAGGATTACATGTAAAATGTTTTGTATCGTAACGCTCCCAATGAGTCATGTGCCCAATGTCCTATATATAGGACGGCTTCAAAAACTACTTTTTCCAATAAATTTTTTAGAAACCTATAATTGTAGTGTTTTATTTCTCATTTGCTTTCAAAATAATATAAAAGTACTTTTAAAATGATCATGCTCAAGCAATGGGCATATCTGGGTTAAACGATTTTGGCACAGTGCGTCGAGCTGGACGATACGGCCTAGTGAGAAAATAGGGTAAGAGCTGGCAGTGGAACATTTTAAAGGGGTCATTTCAAATGTTGTTAATGACTACGCACAGTGGTCAATTTCGCGAGATAGCGGTCAAAACTCTATAACTTTTGACCGGATTGGTATTTTTTTACGCAATTTCTTTGTTCAATAGGAGGGACTTTAAGCTTCAATTTGCGTGTTCAAACGTAAAAATCGACTGATAGGAACGTAAGTAATGTGGAGTTAAAAATGCATTTTAATTTTTTGTTGAGTTTCCATGTAAAAGTTGAATATTTTGACATTTTAAATAGGATTTTTTTTATAATTTCTTATTTTCTTCAATCGTATTTTACAACCAATACTTATTTATTATTTCTAAAATTAATTTTGGTCAGAAAATGCCAACATTTGGCCCCTGACATTTATTTAGTCTCAATATTCACAGGGGCCAAAGGTTGGTTTTTTTGGAAGAAATCTAATTCTTGTGAGTATTAAACTGAAAAATAACACTGAAATTCCCAACAATATCAATACCATTATTATATACAGAACACAACATCGATAAAATTTTAAGTAAACTTTTACTATTGATTTAAAGTGCACATATATTTTATTTAAATGTATTAATAACAATTAGAAACAAATTATAATCTTTAAACTAGTATTAATTAAACAATATTAGTAAAAATTTCTTCCAAATAGCTATGATTTTCATTTTGCAGTAGTTGTTTAGCTTCTTCATCTAACTCTAATGAGGTTGATTTCCATTTTTGTCGAATACTGGACATATATGGGTCTGATGTGCACAACAAAATATTAATAAGATCTTCATTAGTACAATATCTGGAAATTTTTCTTGTATTGTGCTCGCGAAAGAATCTGTAGTTTTTGTTCCTTTATTCTTGCGCTTCTTCTGAGAGATCTCCAATTGGAAGCATATTGTGATGAATTATTTGTTCCCCATGGAACAAAATTTTGTGAACTGTGGTTGGCATATGTCTCCAAGAATATTTTTGGTTATAAAGGGTTGCTGTCTCATTAGCATACTGACCAAATTTTTTTGCATCTATCTTTTTGCTACATGCTATAACTTCTAATATGATTTGGAATCGTCGTATTAAATCATAATCTACTCCAGTTATAGAAGTTGCAGTTTCTGGATCGGAAAAAAATTTCCTTGCTGTGTTTCCATCATTAGAATTTCCTTCTCCTTGCTTTGGCTGGTCAATTATAAGGCCTATCTCACGGTATTTTTCTTGAATACCTTTTTTTTGCTTTCTTTTTTCCAAATTTTCTTTGTTGTTTCTCACTCTTAACGGGCCAAATGCTCCATAAAACGAATTCTAGCATGAAGAGGTGACATTCCAAATTCATATGCTTCATTAAAACTATCGTCTTGTGTTGGTGGTTGGCTCAATTGACTTGATGTTTTTTGGCATATGGTGCAGCTTGACGAAGACTTTGTTTCGGTTAAAGATTGTGCAATTTTTCCATCGATCATTGTAAGTGACATTTTAAAGTTAACTTCGATGCATTGGTCATTAAATTCAAATATCACTGGTTGAAGTTCTTTAATTGCATCTCTTATTTTGCCAACTTCTTCAGTTATGACATCTTTAGTTTCTTTTTTGTAAGCAAACTTTAATGATCTACAAAATTTTGTTGACGAGGGAATTTCATTCTTCCATACATCTATCTCTGCAGTTCTACTAGTTGACGGCTCTGAACCAATATAAGTTTTTGTTAAACGTAATGGAACGAAAGAAATCATGAATAAATTGGCATCTGATGAATTTTCCTCATTACATTGTTTGTATTGTTTCTGGCCAGAGGACCCATCACATCCCCATTTAGTAATTAAAGTCATGCTGCAGTTTTTAAACTTCTTTAAATAGTCAGCATCAAATGTCTTTAATAATCGTTCTGCAGTGTGTTCAAGAAGATCCTGCAATTTTATTTCTGCTGAACTTGAAGTTACACTAATAGCAGTTGGTGAAGGTAAGCAATCTTTTTCGGCAGAAACTATATCTCGATATGATGGAAAAATTCCAAAATTTTTTGTCATTGGTTCACTTCCGCAATATTGTATATTGGTGTTTAGTCATTTTCAAATCCAAAAATAGTACAAATGCTACTTCTGGAGTAAATTTATTTTCTTCAGTTGGTGTCGGCATACTTTCTAAAATCCTTTTTGTGCGTCTGGGGCTGGCTTTTTCAATGATAGCAATTTTTCTCTTTTTAGTTTTCGATGGTTGAATTTGATCCTTTATGATGCTACAAGAAACTTCTTCATTGATATGTTTAAGCTTGCGTCTTCGTGATCTTTCACTACAATTATCAATTGGCTTTACTGGTCGACCACCTTTTCCAGTTTCCGTGGTAGTTACTGATGGCTTTTTAAAAATAAGTTTATTTCTTAGCCATTCTTGGTTGCGTGAGTAAAACAATTTCTTGTTTCTGGAACATTGATTGTACCGTTTTCTTAAAGTATTTAAAAAGTTTTTTATTTTTAAGTTATGAATTTTAATTTCTTGTTTGTCGCATATTTTGAAGAATGGATTATTCATTATATGTAAAATAATGTCGTTTTCATCTTTCCGTTCAAAATATATATCAGATAGAACACTATAACTGAATTTAGCCATTGTTTAAACAATAATGACGAAAAAAAATGAATGCATGGATTAATATACTATTGCTCGAAGTTTCAACATGATCTTTTTTACCTATTTGAAACATAATATAACAGGTACTTGGTTTTACCAGTTATTTCCATTGGTTTTAAATTTATTTGCAATTTTCAGGTATTTAAGTTATGTAATATTAGATGGCAATAAAATCATTTTTTACCTTTTCCAAATGTATTGGCAGATACCACATAATTTGAGAGTTCTATTGTCATTTTTGTCAAAATTTTGATACACCCTTCTATGTGGACTAGGTGCAAATATGGGCCAACTGCTCCTAATTTCAACAGAATTATTTTTTGGGTCAATAAGAACTCTTGTACAAAATTTCATCAAAATATATGCATAATAGTTACTTTTACATACAAATAACTTCTCAAAAAATATGACGTGCATTTGTACCGAAAATCTTACCTTGGGTCTGAAAAATTGCTGTAGCTCAAAAAGTGCAGTCCCGATGCATGGACATGTATATATAGGAATGTAGGGGAGAGTTAGGATTACAAAATAGTAAATTTGTGTTTTGACTCAGCTTGACTCACAGGGGTTGTGCTCTATGAAGTAGGAAATTTCCGAGAAATTTGACCTTTTTTAAAAAAAATATTTAAATTGTTCTGAAAACAGTAGAGCTTCAATTTTTTTTACCAGTAATAGGAAATAAGTTAAGTTACAACACAAAATTTATTTCGTCCAAAAATCTTGAAAAACAAAAAAGGTTATGATCATTTAAACTTTAAAAATTAACTAAAAATATCATAAATTCTGAAAAAGCCCATTTTGGACCACCCTGTTCTCAGTGAAATAGTTGAAATAGAGTTCTAATTTTTTGGCTCCCGAGGTTTACTACTGTCTACTTTCATATGAGTCTAATAACTTTAAAATCGGAGAACAAAAACCAAAAGGAGTTTTGGCCGCTATCTCAAAATAATGACCACAGTGCTACGGTTGGGGGGGTTGCGTTTGTGGGAGTTTTACCTTTCCCACATTACAATTGTCTGTGTTATGTTCAGTTTAGTGTAGTGTTCAGTTTTGATAGTGTTAGTTAGGTTTTGTTGTGTGGTCCTTTGGTTAGGTGTATGCGGGTTGAGTTCCCACACCCAGGATTTGAGCTAGTCGAAAGTGACATCCCTAACCCCAGAATAATAAAAGAGGTATTCATAACAACTAGTACGTCCAATGGTAGAGCGTACACGATCGTAACACGGTCGATTTTTGTATTTAATGCAAAAATTGCATTAAATACAAAAATTTAAACCTACAATCTCCACACAATGCGATAGAGGTTTGCGGATGTGTAGAAACCACAATAGGAAACATCACCATACTCTCCTTTTATCTTCCCACAAATGCAGATTTTGTTGTTTCAGACCTTAATATGATTCTGCAAAACATTAACACTTCAAGGCTGACAATCTGCGGAGACTTTAATGCTCATCACTCTCTGATAGTCCTCGGGGTTGTAAAATACTTGACTTTATTGATAGTTTTAAAGTCAAGTCAAACTGCCATTGATCTTACTATACTGGGTTACCAGCAGGGAAACACTTGGTAGTGACCCTTATATCATAGATTTTTTTTTTTTAACTACTCCCCATGCCCGTATAAAATCTTATTTCAATGTACCAAAGGCAATTAAGCAATCTATACTCAACCTAAAAATCTCGGTAATTCTTAAAAGTAATGAGTTTGTGAATATTAGTAACGAGGAAAAATTCGATAAACTCGGTGAATTGTTTTATGAGGAATTCAAATATAAAGTTATAAACACTTGCAAAAAATCAAATCCTTGGTGGAACTCAAATTGTAACAAAGTATCTGCTGAACAAAAACTAGCATTGTCCAAGTACCACAAAAAGCCATCCAGAGAGAATTTTTCAAAATTAATGTCTGCACATCACAAGTATAAATATACGCTTAGACACGAAAAAAGGACAGGGTGGAAAGAATTTTACAACAATATTGACTCGAGAATGTCTCTTTCAGATTTATGGAAGAAAATAAGGTGTTTTAAAGGCTCATTCTCTGATACATTCAGTGGTTTTAGAGAATGCGTATCTGTATTCTGTGATAACCTATTCGGTCCAGTGGGACCCTGGGTACTTTGCATTCCAGGACCGCCGCAGGAGGAACATTACATCACCTCTCCAATTACCTTTAACGAGTTAAACAGAGCTATAACGATGTCGAAAGACACTTCACCTGGATTTGACGGCCTCCGTAATGGACACCTAAAATCTTTGAATTCCAAGAATAAATTTAAGTTTCTTCATCTATATAACAATATCCTAAAGACAGGTATGATACCACTCTCTTCGTATAACTACCTTGTCATACCCCTTAGAAAGAAATCATGCCCACCCAACTTGTCTAGCTCACACAGATCAATTGCTATGGCCTCTTGTGCAAGAAAACTATTTAAGAGAATACTTAACTTTCGGCTTGAATGGTTCGTAGAATCTGAAGGTAAACTAGGAAATTTCCAATCAACTTAGATATAAAAACAAAAACCCATTTATAATTCATTTTTTACAACGCATTTTGAGATCAATTTTCTAAAAAAATTTGTACATACTCTATAAATACTATGTACTCGTATATCACATATGCTGTGCATATGTAGGCTGCCCAAGGAATTATTTTATAATCGTAATTTTTTATAATTCTTGAGTAATGCAAACATTTTTGTTTAATAATTCTTGCAAAAAAAATGAATTCAAAACAGACAAACTTAAAATCATGTTTCTTAAAGACGGTAACTATTGCGACACCCTGTAATTTCTAGTTATAGCGGTCGTAGTAATACAAGTTCTTTGTAAATTTCAACTGTCTGTCTATAACGGTTCAAAAGTTTGGCCATATATATATCAAAATAAACCAACTAATGGGACACCCTTTAATTTATAATTTTAAATATTTATACTTATTATAACAGACATAGTAACGAACATTCTGTGCAACTTTCAAGTGTTTGTCTATAACGGTTCAAAAGATAGGAGAATAAAGGTGAAATTAAGTCACCTATGGGGTCACCCTTTAATTTTATTTTTTAATTACTTTTGGTTATTGGGATCTACAGTGATACGCACTTTTTTTTAATTTTAAATTGGTGACCTATAAAGTTCATAATACACGTAAAAAACATGTATGTTTTATGGGGACACCCTTTAATTTTTAAAATTTTGAACTTCTTTTAAAACGGGACCAATCTGTAGCCATAACCTTTCTAATAGTGCAAAATTTTTTAAAATCGGTTCAGAAATGACCGAGTTTTGAAGGCACAAACATACAAAAAAAAAAGCAACACACAGACGAATTGATAACCTCCTTCTTTTTTTGAAGTCGGTTAAAAAGAGCAGCATATCAAAATTTTTTGGCTTTAAACTAGATCTTCTATCTGAAATAATGGTTTCAGCCTTGCTATACATTCTTTCAGATTTTGTCGAAGTTGCTGGTATGCATAAGTAACGTAAAGTACATGACTTTGTAAGTGACATCTGATCAGAATTGTTTTTTGAATAGATATAACACTGTATAAATTGCTTAATTAACTATATAATTTACCTTCCAGTACTGCAATGCAAATGCAAACATTTTTGTTTAATAATTCTTGCAAAAAAAATGAATTCAAAACAGACAAACTTAAAATCATGTTTCTTAAAGACGGTAACTATTGCGACACCCTGTAATTTCCGAATTCAAATTTTATACTAGTTATAGCGGTCGTAGTAATACAAGTTCTTTGTAAATTTCAACTGTCTGTCTATAACGGTTCAAAAGTTTGGCCATATATATATCAAAATAAACCAACTAATGGGACAACCTTTAATTTATAATTTTAAATATTTATACTTATTATAACAGACATAGTAACGAACATTCTGTGCAACTTTCAAGTGTTTGTCTATAACGGTTCAAAAGATAGGAGAATAAAGGTGAAATTAAGTCACCTATGGGGTCACCCTTTAATTTTATTTTTTAATTACTTTTGGTTATTGGGATCTACAGTGATACGCACTTTTTTTTAATTTTAAATTGGTGACCTATAAAATTCATAATACACGTAAAAAACATGTATGTTTTATGGGGACACCCTTTAATTTTTAAAATTTTGAACTTCTTTTAAAACGGGACCAATCTGTAGCCATAACCTTTCTAATAGTGCAAAATTTTTTAAAATCGGTTCAGAAATTACCGAGTTTTGAAGGCACAAACATACAAAAAAAAAAAGCAACACACAGACGAATTGATAACCTCCTTCTTTTTTTGAAGTCGGTTAAAAAGAGCAGCATATCAAAATTTTTTGGCTTTAAACTAGATCTTCTATCTGAAATAATGGTTTCAGCCTTGCTACACATTCTTTCAGATTTTGTCGAAGTTGCTGGTATGCATAAGTAACGTAAAGTACATGACTTTGTAAGTGACATCTGATCAGAATTGTTTTTTGAATAGATATAACACTGTATAAATTGCTTAATTAACTATATAATTTACCTTCCAGTACTGCAATGGGTCTATTTCTAATGAATGGTGAATTTTCATTTTCAACTAACTAATTGCCAATTAATTTATTTATTTTTTCAACTATAGTATAGCTATCGAGAAAAAAACCATAGATAGTTTAATGAAAACATAACTATCGATACTATCGATAGTTTGCCAGCTCTATTAACCCAATAGACAAAGCAAAATACAACACCGCATGGCCATCTCGATGGTAGATTTCTATATAGTATTTCACAACGAGTCAACACGACCGCATTGTTCTATAAAAAATCCCTAAGCAGCCGCTGATTGTTTTCATAAATCGTCTTAAAATTAATCACACAAGATGTAAAGACCACATCTACAAAATTGGTATTATTAACAACGACCTATATTCCTGTGGAGTTCCTCAGACAGCTGATCATCTTTTTTTCCATTGTACAAACATAGACCAGAGGCTCAGGTCAGCCTTAGTTGATAAACCCACTACACTCAATATAGAGACATTTAATATGTCACATATATGACAATATTGAAATATATAAACATTTATTTAAATTCAGCAAAAAGTATCAGTTCGAAATTAAAAAAAAATATAAGCAAATAAAAAAAAATCACACTCAAATCAAGAATCCATTTTCTACTCTCTGTCTTGTAATTTACTTCACCTTTCATATTCTTATTGCACCATAGGGTGAATATGTGTATATATAATATACACATGTTTTCCCTGGGTGTAACAGGACGGACTATCCACTATTCTCAAGTAGTTTATATATATGTTATGTATTTTTTAGGAATCATCCTATTCTAAATATAGTTTATGTATATGTATGTATATGTATTGTCTATGTTATACCTCTTCATATCTTTCCCCTAGAAATAAATCTTTTCCTCTAACCCTGTGCTTTGTATCTCACTGTAAATATTTCTTCCTAGTACATATTAAATGACTTATAACAATTACCGCATTTATTGTAAATATTGTAAATATGTATGTATGTATCTTATATATATCAAATAGGATGTGTGTATGTATGTAACGTATGGACTCCAAAAGGGCAAGGCCGATTTTGATGAAATTTTCAGAGCATCTTCAGAATATTCAGGCGGGTGACACTGTGAAGTCTGATATTTGATTTTCGGTCTGCGGGAGGAGGGGCGTGGGAAAATCCAATTTTCATATTGCACCTGTACACAGTTATCAAAACAGAAAAATATCGTTTTTGTTTTTTAATATGCGCTCGTGGATTAAGTATATTATAATTCCAGTTCTATAATCGTTAAAAATTTAAGTAATAGCTTATTTTCAATCAATCATGAAAAAACAAGTTTTTTCAAATTTTTTTCTTGTATTATAAAAAAGGTTTGGAGTGGTAAATTTGAAAGCAATTTTGTTTGGTTCATTTGACATGGAATTACCCAATAAGAAGAACTAAGAAAATTTAATCAAAATTTTTTTAAGAAGCTATTTTCGGTAAATTCTTATAACCATATTCATAATAAATAAAATGTATTCGGATTTTATTTTAGAACAAATTTTGTACAGAAAAACACGTATGATGTAAGTTTTATATATTATGATTATGGTTTTTAGTGAAATTATTCATAGCATTATAAATATACCAAAGCTAAAAAAAATATCTTGACGATTTTTTGCACTAATTATGATGAAATATATCCGACAACTCTGTTCTTAACATACTCTTTTTATGCACAGATAGTAGTAGTACTATTAAGCAACAGATGGCACTTTTCGCAAATACTACTGTCAACCTAAAATACAACAAAAACCTCATTGTCATGTTATAAAAGAGTTTTTATAACAAATGCTTTTACAACCATGTTAAAACTTGGAAATAACATTAACAAATGTCAGCCTACATTTAATACCAATATGATGTTAGTAATAATGTTTATCATTTTATGTCTAATGTAAACTGGGGGTAACTCTACCTTGTTTATTGAGCCATGGTTTGGCCCACCAGATTACCCACTTGTGACGTTTAAAAAAGTACATTATCATACGTACTAACAGCTTTCGATAGAGTGAATAAAAAAATAACCAATAATATTCATCGCAATGAGTTAACAGAAACAGCTATACATAGCCTTTTCAAACATATGTTATGGATGAAGTAAACAAAAAAATTTAAATTGTACTGTAGCAAAAATTGTATTTTTGTAAAAGAAGTTAAAAGTATATAAATTTCCGTGAAGTAAAGAACTTAAAATTTATAAAAATATATTGCGGTGGTTCCAAAGTGCTATTAAAAGCTAAAAAAAATACAACATGTGCATAAGGTTGTTACAAAAATTGGCAATCAAAATTTTCCTAGTGGTATTTGTTCAAGAAGTCTCAATTCAACAGAATTCAGGAATAAATTGAACACAAATGCTGTTGGAAATGGCTAAATTATTAGAGGTCTTATGATAAACAACTTTAAATATGTATGGGACTTCGTAAGAATTGTGCAATATATGTAGATGCTTATATGCATTACATGAATGGTTGTCCGGCGAAGTGCACGTTAGCTTCATGTACAAAGTTGCAAAGAAATGTTTTTGAATATTATGGTGGAAACTTAATAGATAATATATACATGTATATATTTTACAAATATATAAATAAATATATTTATCTAGTAAATTTGGATGCATTCGTATCGATTTAACAATTGCTCGTTTCAGTTAATGGATTAGGAGGAAAGTTTTAATATATACGTGAGCCAAGCAATAATCCACATGCTTTTATCGAGTATTCATTGCTCTTATTAATCAGCCGCGATTGCCTTATGATATAAATGCGTATTTCTCGATAAAAATTAAGGTAAGCAAAACAATTTCAATACCCTGTGATATAAATACAACTTCTAATAAATTGCATTTTCATTGAAGGTAAATTGGGCCGCTAGTATTATCGCATTGTACGCAAGCTATGAAATGAAAACGATACGTTGTTTTGTGAAAAAGCCAGAAACGAAAACGAATTGCAAGCAATAAATGGCAAATGGATCGGTTGAAGTTTCAATCGCTCCAATGGGTTGTCATGTTGCACCACTTGAAAATACTACGCCTATGAAGCCCAAGTTAAAATCTTAATCATAATTATTAAATATCTTCAAGTAAAAAAAACATTTTTACTTTATTTGAATTTAAATGTAAGAATTTATTTTCGGTTTGAATATTTATTTGTTAAAGTTTTTATTTTACGTTTTATATAAAGTCATTCTTATAGATACATAAATTTATATATTTTTGCCTGACTCAAAATATTTATAAGTTCTTTATACATATGTTCCTACAAAGTGTAGTATTAAATTGAAATCTTTGTTTTAATATTTTTCTTGTATTATTTTTTTTTTAATTGATTTGTTAAATTTTTTAAGTTAAGTTTTTTTTATTGTTTTTGTTTGTTTTGTATTTATAAAATGCAGAGCTAACGGCCGATGTTGCTAAAGCTCTTTATTTTTTTATATTATCTTATAATTTTAATTGTAAGGTAGTTCGGTAATAAATAAATAAATAAAATTTTTGTTCTTATTTAAATAATTTTTTTAATTAATTTAATTTCAAGTATCGTTAAAACATACAAACTAAATATAATATATTTAATGTTTTCATTATTTAGATTTAATTCTTAAATGCTCAATTATTATACAAAATTTAAAAACAAAACTAACAATTGATTGCATAATATTTTCATTTTAATAAAACAATATCAATGAGAGTATATACTCGTATATGTATAACTTGTAAAATTTTACAATGTGTTAAAGATGATTAAAAACAAATATATATTTTTTGTATTTAGTTTTGCTATTTGTAATTATTTGTTG
This sequence comes from Phasia obesa, assembly GCA_949628195.1. Classification (NCBI taxonomy): domain Eukaryota; kingdom Metazoa; phylum Arthropoda; class Insecta; order Diptera; family Tachinidae; genus Phasia; species Phasia obesa. Next base: position 51,397,519 of record OX451218.1, on the reverse strand, counting down.
TTTAACAAGTATTTCGAAACTGTGTAAGAAATAAAGGTTTTAAGTATAAAAACAAACAAACAATTGTATTTTAATTGTCTAACAGAATAAAAAGTTTAAAGAATTTTTAATAAATTTTAAATGTAATATATAAGAGTTTGTGGTTGCTATGGATACCTGCTGCTGTCGATCTACTTATTTGTTCAGATATGATAGTATTCAGGAAAACACATCATGTCATGTTAACACACAAGTTAATTTGAATTAAGACTGTTAATGCACATTAACTATGTCGTCTGTCTACGCTATTAGAAAACTGCAATTAGAAAAATAAAAGTTACATATAAATATTAAAAAAAATTAAACTTGTAATATATTTTTTTACCTTGAGCTTGTAGTCAGGATTAGTAAAAAAGACCTGCCAACTCTGTGGTATGACCAAAACCGGCTTCGGTTCCTAAAATTTTCCTCCGTACTATGCATAAAATTTCATCAAAAAATGTCACCGATTCTTAATGGGTTAAATTTTTTTTAAATTTTAGCACCACCTGATAGATATTTCCAAAAGCTTTATATTGATACCCATATTCACACAATTTGTTCAAAAATGTAGTACACAATCACAATTTCATATGAAATGTTCAGAGGCATAATTTGCATATAAAATTTAACCATGTAAATACTTACTTGGTCGGATTTTTCGGAAACTGATGAAGTTTTTCTCCTTTTGGGCAGCCCATTATGCATCGGCGACTCCTGAAATAGCAAAATGATTTAATTATAAACAAATTTATTTCAATAGAATACCTTTGTTATACTTACATTTATTCCTGTTGTTTGTTTCCTTTTATATATTTTTATTTGGCCGCCTGCGGATGGTTTTTCTTTAAATATTATTTTAGCACACAAATTATTTTAAAACATAAAACTATTTATAAAACAATAAATTTTTCACAGAAATTAAAATTTTCCAGCAATTTCACAAATTATTTTGTAAACAAAAAAATGTCAAATTGCAGCTATAACCAGAAAGAGATAGTAATATAAGAAAATCATTAACTCTTGCTATCCCTTTCCAACGAAAGCTGTGATTTGGCAACACTCAATTTTCGTGTCTTATCTGGTCTGATTTGTGCTGCCAAGCACCAAGTTTTTCGCAATTTTTTTATGAGTAGTGATGCCAAGTTTAATAGACTTTCTACTAATTGCAGTTGCCAGACTGAAAACATCACGGAAAAATATGGAACAATTTTTGTCGTAAAATTTTTAAAAATGAGTTTTTGTATTTAATTTAAATGTAAAAGAAAATTTAAATACAAATGCTCAAAAAATTTATTGTTCAATTTACAAGCCCTTGTTATCATGTTATGTTATGAGTTTATCGTCAACTTATTTTACAATAGTTTATGTAGGCGTAATTATTTATTAAAGTTTGACATAAAATAGGTTTCTGATTATATTTGATTAAGAAATTTCGTATAAAATTTACTATTTTTGGCTTCACTTTAAAAATTTCTTTTGAATTAAGAAATGTATTCGTGTACATTGCGGCTTTTAGGCAAACAATTTTCAGACATCTATATGATAATTTTCAATAAATTTCAGTATTGTTACTTTTGAGCGTCTTCTTCTGTATAAAATTACTCAAGTTACATGAACTTTTACCATTATATTTATGAAAAATAAAATAATTTGAAATCTATTTTAGAACGAATTTTTCTAAATTACATTTCAGAAAATGTTGTACGGAACTATAGAAATTTAGTACATAAACAATAATAGTATAATAGAATCTTGAATTTTTTGTAACATTTCCGGTGTAATTTATTTGTATAAATATGAAATTATATTATTTATTTTAAGTCACGCATGATTCCTTTGTAAATTTATTAAATAAATATTTTATGATTATAAAATATTTATTTCCAAAAATATATATATATATAATATATATTTTGTTTAGAAATTTAGATTTGGCTTTCTTTATAGACTGTTTGAACTTCTCATTTAGTCTATTAAGTTTTAAGCATAAGAATCTGAGTTTTTATTCAGAAAAATTGGGAAAAATCCACTGATGAGCTAGTTGAGCACTAGCGAAATAGCTATCTGGATAGGCTTTCCCCATAGTAATCAATTTCGATTATTATATTTTTGGAAATAAATATTTTATAATCATAAAATATTTATTTAATAAATTTACAAAGGAATCATGCGTGACTTAAAATAAATAATGTATTTAACACGATTCCAAATATAATTTTTTGTATATGACAGCATGCGCACGCTGAGTAAATACGATTTTCGTATTTTTTAATTTTTTAATTTTTTAATTTTTATTTTTGTTTTTCAAAAGTCTTTTTGATACATTATGAATGGTATCCAATGGAAACCCTTAATGTAGAAAATTGAAAGAAAAATAAAATAAACTTGTTGAAATCGAAATGGTTACTATGGTTTTTTTTTTTTATTTTGTTTAGAAATTTAGATTTGGCTTTCTTTATAGACTGTTTGAACTTCTCATTTAGTCTATTAAGTTTTAAGCATAAGAATCTGAGTTTTTATTCAGAAAAATTGGGAAAAATCCACTGATGAGCTAGTTGAGCACTAGCGAAATAGCTATCTGGATAGGCTTTCCCCATAGTAATCAATTTCGATTATTATATTTTTGGAAATAAATATTTTATAATCATAAAATATTTATTTAATAAATTTACAAAGGAATCATGCGTGACTTAAAATAAATAATGTATTTAACACGATTCCAAATATAATTTTTTGAATATGAAATTATTTTAGTTTTTCTAAAAATGTTTGAATATTTTTTAATATAAAAAATTTTATGTATGTAGATATGTTAATATGTATACGTTTAAAAATGTTAAATGTTTATATCATTTGTAGTAACATTTTATTTGTGTTTGAATGTTTAGAAATGTTAGTTTTTTAAATTTGATTGACAACAAATTTTTTCATTAATTTCAAATATTTTCATTCAATTAAATAATATAAAACGATTTTTATTTCCTGACGATGTTACCCAATGGTGTTGCGAAATATTGAATATAAAAATAAAATAAATTGAAAACATTTTTATAAAAAAGACCTAGAGGTTAAAAACTTAATTATAAAATTATTAAAAAGGTCAAAAACTACAATAATCATTTCAAATAAGTTTAATTTTTTATAAATATAGGGGTTAGAATTTTATTCTTTAACTATATTATTTATGATTGGTTATGTACCACCCAAAATAATACAAAATAATTTAACTATTTAAAATTATTTATTTGCCTTTCCAAAAATGTTTTATACTAGTAAAATGTGAAACTTGTTGTGTTAAGAAGTTGTATTAAGAAAATTTTGTTCCAACACCGACAAAAAATTTTGAGGAAATGTGACCGTATTTAAGCCCTTTACTATGAATGTTTAATTTAAAATTTAAAATTAAATGGAGTCCCAATGGGTGATGTTATTTGGCTTATACGACGTTGGTTTTTTTACAAAATACTAATTTATTCATATCCATGAATAAACCAATTAAGTAATAGTAAAATAAATCATGAAAACATTAAAGCTATACGAAAAAGTATTTTTCGTATTTAAGGATGGTTTTAAAGGAATTATTAAATATACATACGTCCTGCAAATATAAATGCATTTCCCACTGATTAATTTTGCAAATCGTTTTTGTCAAAGATTATTAAAAAAATTTTATTTCCAATAATGCCGAATTTTTACCATTTTAATTAAATGAAACATTCTTAGAGCCAATTTTTGACTACGTACTTATCTTTAAGTTGTATTTAAATATAAAAATTATTTTTTCACCACGCGCTTAAATGACCAAGCTTGTGCGTTTAAAGTCTATTTAAGTTTTACACAACCATATGTTTTTATCAGCTTGATTTTGTACATGAATGAAAAAATGTGTGGCCATTGACAGTATTTTACATAAATTTTTTAAAATATTTATATTTATTCCTTTCTATAAAAATATTAAATTTACTTATATTTCAACAATTTTGCTGATTTTAAGCATTTTTTATGTTGTTTGTATTTTTTGTCTGCAAAATTAATTAACTTTTTTTTTGTTTTGGATTCTGCCCAAAAAAAATTTGGTAAATGGCAAAGGTACGAAATCAAAGCGCCAATCCGACCTATACCTTCGTAAAGGAAGTGAGACTCCAAATTCAGCTAGGTAAAAGCAATAAGAGTTTAAAGGTGCTGCTCTAGTATAAAACTTGAGTTTATTGGTTCTCCTCCAGTTAAAAATTAAGTTTAATGGTGTTCCTCCAGTTACCAGTTTAGTTTTTAAAATGGTACTCCACCAAGTAAGTTATGTATTACATCATGAAATCGTTTCATGAAATTTCTTCAATTCTCTTTTGAACTTTCTTGTTTTTTATGGCATCTCTACATCTCTTGCCCATAAAAAACCGGTTTCATACAACTGATTTTATGACAAATGGCATCGTGTAATTTAGCTATTTGTTATAATTAGTTTGTTAAGCTGAAAGTCCATACCACGCGTTGTATGCGTACGCGCTTTCTATGCTTTTCATACTTTATACGCGATCTATACTTTTTAAACTTCAAGTGACATGCAACGCTTTTTATGCGCCAAGTTTTTGTTTTGAGCAGCTGTAGTATAAATGAAATAAAAACAATTTTTGCTAAAATAGAGAGTGAAATAGGAATTTTAAAATAATTTTTGGAATTCACTAAGTTTATGCACATAATATTTTGTGCAAAAACCAATAATTAGCTTCTGAATTACAGTTGTTTAGTAAATTGATATAATTAAATAAACATAACAGAGATGAGACTAAGTGCGTAAAAGTAATCAACAACTAAAATAAAAATTTTTTGATGAAAGAATTGTTGTAAAAATTTATTTTAATGAATTTTATACTTCAAAATATTTGTAAACTTTATTACAAAATGCTTTTTTTTTTTTTTTAAGATAAAAACGTTTTTAATACAAAAGTACATAAAAAAGTAATCAATGACACAAACATATTTATCGATAGCATTGTGAATAATAATAATATAATTTACCATCCTTGGTTATGAAAACAGCATTGGCGCTTGCGAAGCGTAGAAAAGTAGAAAGTAAACCTACTTCAAGCGTTCTATGCGTCTTAAGCATTCTATGCGATGTGCTTGTAACTTGTCTCATACAATTACCATGATCTTACTTTTTTCGATGCGTTTAAAGCGTGTGCGCATAGAACATGTGGTATGGACTTTCAAATTTATCTTCTCGCACGAAAAATGTCAGCTCTTCACCTAACTCTACCTTGTTTATTGTGCCATGGTTTGGCCCATATTGTTGCACAACTCCTCGATATGGCATCACTAATATAAAAAACGTATGGTATCACTAACCGATGGCGGCACTTCGACAACGTTGACAGCTGCTTTAAAAGACAACTTTGAAGTTCGAACAATTAAAAATTAGAACGCTAACTAACGGCATTTAAATAAATTGGGTTTTATGTAAATTATGGTTTATGGATTAATTCCTAATATTTTTTGTGTGTTTAACTGCTAAGTGTTAATAAATATTAAATAACTTTTCATTGTATAATAAATATTGTATGAAATAAACATAAAAAGCACCCCTAAAACAAGAGTGGTTAAAAATCTTGAAGTTTGGCTAATTTGGTGTAATCAAGTTCAAAAGCAAAACCAAGGAAAAGTGGCACAGCAAAAAATGAGTGCATTTGAGGTATTGTCTTCAATTTTAAATTGATTTTAATATAATTATACTCTTTTTTTCTGCATTTAATGTGTTGATCAAAATTTAGGTTAAAGTGACACCAACACGGTGCAATACCAAACGACTCACGGAGTCTAGAGAACCAACGGAGGTAATAATGGCACCATTCACTGGAAAATCTATTGTTCTGTTTGAAGATGTACCAATTGCAAAGACTGCTAAACGTTCACTTAGAATCATAAATCCATCAGAAGAAGATATTAAGGCAAGTGAGAAAAAATACCATTATTAATCTAGTTGAGCTAAGCTACTTTTAAAAACATTAACGAATACAGATTAACATTTATTGTTGAGATATTTATTAAATAACACAGTGCAACAAAAAAAAAAAAAAAAAACAGGAACAAATTAAGTTTAGCGAAGCTTCTTCAACCCGAGAAAAAATTATCCTGGGTGATAGAGAATTGAAAAATAAAAAAATATAAAGTGAAAATTTGAAGGTCGCCCATATTTTCCGAGTTATGGGCCTCTGAACATTTCAATCAATTCTGATCGTACAGTACATACCTATTACGATTATACGCAGGACGTGATCAAGGCGAATTCATGAATTCGCCTTGGACTTGATCATAAATAAAAATATTGGAAATAGAAAATTGTGCTGTATAAACAGTGAAGTAATTTTTTATTTGCAAATAGTTAACTCACGAAAGCAATCCCTGATTAACGACACTATTTGCAAATAACCCGTATGACGTTGCCACTTCTTTTAAATATAAAATGTATTGTGTGAATTTGCTTACATATTGCATTAATTTCTTTATAAATGGTGTTTTTTATAGAGGTACCAAGGCGAATTTATACCAGGTGGAGTCGATAGCCCAGCTGAGTGTTTTTTGCTCTCGTTTTTTTGCTCTCGTTTTTTTGCTAATGTCTTGTCAAAAAATACATTGTTTCATATCTGCTAATCTAATGTCAAAGTTGTTGTTTTGTTGTAGTTGTTGTCCTACTGCTCACACCTGGTATGAATTCGCCTTGAGAGGTACCTATAGAACTTTAAGTTGTCATTACTTTTCAGGATGGCGACCGATTTAACAGCTGTCAAGTGATTTATTCTCAGTTTGGTTTGTCAATTCATCATGAATAGACTCATGCCTAAACAACGCTTTCAAATAGTGCAATTTGGGCCCAAAACGATATTACTGTTGTTCCCGATTTTCATAAGCGAATTTTGTTTAGTGATGAAGCGCACTTCTGGTTGAATGGCTACGTCAACAAACAAAACTGCCGCATTTGGAGTGAAGGTAATCCTCAAGTGTATGTCGAAACACCGTTATATCCAGAAAAACTGACTGTTTGGTGCGCTTTATGGGCTGGTGGAATAATTGGTCCGTACTTTTTCAAAAACGATGGTGGCCAAAACGTTACAGGACCTAAATCTAGTTTAGTGAAGCTTGACCGATGAGAAAAAAAAAAAAAAATGATACAGGGTGATAGAGAATTGAAAAATAATATAAAAATGTAAATGACATTTTTTGATGAAATTTTATGCATAGTACGTAGGAAACCTTTAGTAAGCCGAAGGCCGGCTATGCAGGAAACCTTTAGTAAGCGAAGCCGGTGTTGGTTATACCATAGAGGAGAAAATCTTTGCGCCCGGCCGAAGCCGGCTATGCAGGAAACCTTTAGTAAGCGAAGCCGGAGATGGTTATACCATAGAGGAGAAATTCCTTGCGCACGGCCAAAGGCCGGCTACGCAGGAAATCTTTAGTAAGCGAAGCCGGTGTTGGTCATACCATAGAGGAGAAAATCCTTGCGCCCGGCCGAAGGCCGACTATGTAGGAAACCTTTAGTAAGCGAAGCCGGTGTTGGTTATACCATAGAGGTGAAAATCTTTGGCCCCGCCGAAAAACTTTAGTAAGCGAAGTCGATGTAGGTGTTCGATTTGAGGATTTTATTTGTTGCTATATTTTTCTTTATTGATTCATTTAATTGCTTTTTTATCACATTTGTTATTACGAATTACTGTACTAAGTAGTGTAAAAATTTTAAAAATCCAAAATATGCGTTGGCTCTTAATGGGTTAATTTAAAAAAAAAGTTAGCATCACCTGATAGATATTTCCAAAAGCTTTAAAATGATACCCATATTGACATAATTTGTTTAAAAATGTAGTGTAAAATCATAGTTCCACATGAAAAGTTCAGAAGCCCATAACTCGGAAAATAAGGGCGACCGCCAAATTTTTTATTTTACATTTTTTTATTATTTTTTAATTCTCTATCACCCTGTATAATTTTTTTTTATCGGTTAAGCTTCACTAAACTAGATTTGTTCCCGTTACAGTCAATGGTGGTCGGTATAGAGCCAAAAATAATGAAATGTAAAATAAAAAAAATTGGCGGTCACCCTTATTTTCTGAGTTATGGGCCTCTAAACTTTTCATATAAACTGTGATTCTGCACTACATTTTTGAACATATTTGGTCAATATGGGATAAAATCCAACTTGTCTATTGTTCATGTTCCTTTTTGCCGTACGCGTACACGAACACTTATTGTACACGTACATTTTGTCGTACACGAACATCTATCGTAGACGTACATTTTGTGAACATGAACACGAACATTTATCGTACACGTACGATTTTTTCCGTACACGTACTTAAACTATCGTACATGTACTTTTTTACCGTACGCGAACTTAAAGTAAAGTTGTACAGGAACATGTGTGTTTCAAGTGTGTTGCGATTGAACTACACGTGTTCGTGTACGCAACCAAATATTAAAATAAAACACATTCATGATTGTGTTAGATTCCGTACAAAATTTAGAAACACATAAATGTTATGTAAATAAAAATTTGTGTTCGTTGCTTCGAGCTGTGTTTTTTTACATTTATGTACGAGATTTTTGAACAGTGAGTGTACTTTTCTGAACTCTGCCAAGGCCACACCGCCCGAATGATTAAAGTGGGGGTCAGCTAGTTGGAGACCCTGATATGATTCTAAAATCGAATCAACCACAGATACGGACGGAGTTTTGATACCTTGCATTTTATGCAACCGAGCCGTGATGATAATTTTTTGTGCTGTATCATAAGTAGACTCGATGTCAATCCGGCAATATTGCACGTTTTCCACATTGAAAATTGGTATTCGAAATTTTTTAGCAAAGTCTTTGCAAATATAGCTATTTTGGCAGCACGGATCTAGCACGGCATGCAATGGAAAATAAAGGTTAGTATTTGTAAAATTGATAAAAAAAAGATAGATTAAACTACTATTCGTTCAATACAACAAGTTTGGTTATTGGACAATTTATTTTACCGTTTTGTGTGAAAATATCGGCAACACGAACGTGGCCGTCAGTACCAGTATACACTTTCTCTACTATTCCTAGCTTCCACGATGTTGGGGATGTTGCCATTTGTAGCGTTTATGTAAACATACGAGATGCTCATCCCTCCATCTTTTACAAAATTCATAAATCACAGCCTTTACTTTAAGATATCGATTTACTATACTAATCGGGCTTCATATATCGTCGGTTCCGGCGGAGCCAAAATGGCCGATTCAATCAAGACATGTCCTGGTGTTAAGGCAATCGGTTCACCAGGATAATCAGGCATAGGACATAAGGGACGAGAATTTAAACAAGCCTCTATTCTAGCCAAAATCGTAGATAGTTCTTCAAAGGTGTAACGGCAAGATTGCACCTCTTTTCGAAAATGTAGTTTAAAGCTTTTTTTCCCATAGGCCACCCATATGAGGAGCTCCAGCTGGTATAAAACGACATGTCAAGCCTTTATGGCCAAAAATGGAACACATTCTTGCCTGACATTCTTTTAAAAAGCTTCGAAAGTCCCTTGCGATTTCATTCGAAGCGCCAACAAAATTCGTACTATTATCGAAAAACATGGTTTGAGGGCATACTCTTCTTGAAAAAAAAAAACGGAAAATGAGTCCGCGAAAAATTTGACGCAACTTTCAAATGTATCGCTTTCGTAGAAAAGCATACAAAGATGCAAACATAAGCTTTTGTAATTTTGCAAGATTTTCGATTATGATTTTTAACATCAAAGGGTCCTGCGAAATCGACCCCAGTGTTCGTAAATGGCTTATTAAGAGTAGTGGGTTCCGGGGGAAGGGCAGCCATTATTTGACTGCAAGAACGCTGTCTATCAATTACACACCGCTTGCATTGCCGAATTACCGCGCGAACTAAATTTCGCAATCGTGGTACCCAATACTCAAAACGGTAGATTGGCAACATTAATTCGTTTCCACCGTAAATTGAAATCAAATGTATAAATTCCGCCATTAGCTTCGCTTAACGAAGAATAATTGGGTACTGTTCACGATACGACACACAGAGGAGTATTTGGCCTGAAAAGCTGGCCAAAATTATTAAACGTGTTTTTTGAATTAAAAGTTTTAGTTTTTTGATAGTTTTAGGTGTAGTATGATATAAAAAGTCTAGTGGCAGATTTTGAAAAAATTACATTGCGCAACAAAAACATTTTTCTCTACCCTAGAAATAAAATTATGTGGAATATATGGATTTTAATGCCCTTAATTCAAATCTGTTTTCCGTTTTTCTCTAGTACGTAAGGATTTTCTTTTAAAGGCGTGGCATACTTCACCACCTAAATCGTTGTGTTGCCTTATATATTTTGCCATAACTTGAAAACGTGTTCTCCGTTTTTAATAGCAGGAGGATCAGAAGATGCACCGGAAAATTCTGCTTAAACTAACTATACACATTTATTTTATATCTATTATTATTTTGGAGTTATTAAAAATTTAATGGCGAAAAAAAAAATTTACTTGCAAAATGCGTACAATTTTTTGTTTTCAAAATGCAATTAAAAATTTAAGAACCAAAAAGTTAATGTTTTAAAGATTTTTCTAAAAGCCACATTCCTAAGGAATAAAAGACGGTATAAATCGCAAAAAATCAATTAACAAATGTTGATTTTAAAAGTTTAAACTCATTGACAGACTTTAGGTACATACATATGATTTACAGACAATGCTAATATGTCCCCATCCCCTTGACATTTTGAAATTTCGCTCAATTTTCTGACAAAAAAATCCAATTTCTCCTCGAAGTTACAAAACGGTTTTGATAAAAATTGTGTGCAATAACCCTTTATAAGTATTTTCAAGCGCATACTTTTATGCCTTAATTGGATGGTAGCCTGATACCTGGGTGCCCATGTATTTTTTATGTACCTGTATTTATTTTTTGTAAATTTATTTTTGTCATTAATGTTTTAATAATTATTCTGTTATGTACGTACTAAACGTGAGCGCAAGATGTTAAAAAGTGTACAGTATTGCATGTTTCTCAAACGCAAATATTGATTGCATGTGTAGTCGAATATTACTAAACAGTAAATACAGAGAGCAAACTGTGCAAAAATCAGTGCACCTGATTTGACCGGACAGTTTTACCAAGTGCAATAAATATGCTGAGCATTTCATATTGTTCACTAGTTCATTTTACTTAAATTTTCTTGAGAGTAAAATCTCTGATTTTTGAGAGAAAAAATTAAATTAGATTTTTTTATTCACCAATAAAAGTTAAAAAAATTCAATCTACTACAGTTTTCTATTTTCAACCACTTAACGCGCAAATTAATATACATTTACATACATGTTGTCTGCTATAACAGTATTTCATATCAAGAGACACTATTGAAGCACAATATTCACTACTGAAATTTAATTTCAAACAACAACAAATATTGCATTGGTTGGAAGAAGAGCAAATGCTATTGTATGTTTTTATTTAAGAGCACAACAATATTTGTATACACATGAAATCAAGTGCAAGAAAAAAGAGACCAATTCATTATTGAACATTATGAAGTTAGTCTAACAAGACGTTTTATGCTCACGTTTAGTACGTACATATATTTATTTTTTTTAACAAATAATGTTTTGTAGAGCAGGTATATAAAAATATCTTTTATGGGGATGTGTGGCACAATCACTTAAAACTATTATGGATAATTAAGAATTTTTGCAATTTATAATTAGATATGGGCAGGTATTAATATTGTAAAGTGTTAAAAGTGATGTGAATAAGAGTTGAAATCAATTCAAAATACATAAAAGTTTATGACGAAATGTATAAGAAAAAGTGCCCAATGAGCAAAAATAGAAGAAATGTTAATATTTAAAAAAATCGTCAAAAATAATTGCGCAAGCTTGCGTACACTTTTTTTGTTTCTAAAATTAGAGATTCCAAATTTTATTGTGGTAACAAACATAATTCGTATACCAACTGGTTTTGTCATGTTTTAACCATGTTGGGCCGTGCCACCAGAGTTCACTTTTCTATAAAGTGAGCGGATCCACCCTCTGAGCGGATTGTCCTCTGAGCGAACATTAAACCAATGGTGGTTTCCCATATTTTCTTGAACGCGACAAACCCTAATCCCGACAAAGGTGGTCCAAGAACAAGGAGGTTTTCGAAGCCAAGTCAGCACAATTGTTGAATCTGTCCAACAATAAACATGCTCAATAGTAATTCCAATTTCCCTAAGGACAATTTGTTTGCGTGAAATATAGAAGAAATAAAACAAATGGTTAATTTTAATATTCTATTTTAATATTTAATATTCTAATTTAATATTCTATAAAAATCAATTTTTATTGAATATTACCTTTTTATGTAAAATTTTGTGTGAAACATGGCGATACAATCAACAATAATGTTAATATAACTTAACAAAAAGCCGAATAGGCAGCGAGCAATGGTTAAAAAAGTTCCGTTAACGGTTTACTCGTTAGAATCTATGTAGAAACTCCCTCACAAGGGTGTATAAAAAGGATCTACATAAACTCTGAACGGCCTCAAACGTACTAAATTAAATTTAAGTAGGTATTAAATCAAATAGAAAAATCATAATTAAACATTGCCGGCAATATTGAACATAAACTAAAGTTATGCTATTATTTAAGTATGTGTAAAAAAATATATAAAAATTATTTTTATTTACAAAAGATTTTTTTTGTTTTTGTTTTCAAAAATATAATGAAAATTGATCCCCTAATAAGGTTCGAATAAATGCGACCTTTCAAAATTTGAGGTGCGACTTCTGGGCCTATAACCAGTGCGATTCCAGCCGATTTATTAAAATTCGTCTGCCAAATACATTCCCGCAAAATTTCCTTTTATAAGATCCGGAGCCGATACAACCGGCGTTTTGACCCCCTTCATTTGCCTTACCTTTACAGTTAAAAAAACTTGTTGAGATGAGTCATGTATGGAAACAATCTTCAATCGACAAAATTTGTCATTGTCCATATTGGATACTGGCAATTTCATTGATTTTATTAAATCCTCACATACATAACTCATACTGCAACAATTACAGCACGAAGGGGAACCGATCAATCAGAAACCCGCAAATTGACCCGAACAGTTGGTGAAAATGTCACCAAATGACGAATTGGCAAATTTGCGACAGGAACGTCAGACGGACAATTTACAATTTTAGATTTCTTCTCAACTTTCGTGGCGGAACGGTTCGAGGATTGAAGCATCGAATTATGCTCCCCCTTGCATTTACCGCACTTACCCTTACTACCACAGTCACGAGCCGTGTGGTGTGGCGATAAAACCTTGAGCAGTAGCGATGCAATATCACCATCCGCAGTCTTTTTTCATACGGCATAAACCGGAATTTTTACATGACGAAAGTTGATAACTGGAACCGCATACTCTACATTTCAGCGCTATAATTTTCGAACCTGAGGTTCCCGGAGCATCTGATATCTTATCATAATTTTTCGTGGTTTTAATGGTCTGATCTGTAGGCAAGGTAGATTTAGAAGCTACTGCAGAAACCAGATCAGACGGCATAAATAAGGGACTGGCTGCAGAAGCTGCCACAAATAATGGTGGGCTAGCTTCGAAGGCCGCCTTAACTAATGGTGTTGCTTCCGAGGCAACAGTAATACCAGACGATGCAGGCATTTCCAGGACGGCAGAAGTTGTTCCGGGATCAGGACAAGAGTCTGACACGGCTGCTCGATCCTCTACCTCCATTGCCTCCTCGTAGTCCTCAAGAAGAGCATCCTCAAAAATGGTTGGTAAGGAGTCCATGATACTAGGAAACAACGAAGGTTAGCAAATATAATTTTAAATAGATTTAACTAATTCCGTTTTCGGTACGTATGTCCGCGACGCGAACGTGATTATAACTTCCTGGATAAGTTTTTATAACTCTACCTAGTTTCCAGGAAATCGGTGCTAGTTGTTCATTTCTAATAACAACTAAGTTGTTAACCGTAATATACTTCCACTTATATCGTTTGTGGAGACCTTGCAAATATTCTTCTTTCCAACGGAGACAAAAATGTTGAGCTAGTGCTTTTATTTTCCGGTATCGATTGACGATACTTATAAGTGACTCTAAAATAGATGGTTCGGGCGGAGCTAGTAAGGGTGATCCTATCAAGAAATGTCCTGGCGTTAGAGCCACAGGTTCACTAGGATTTTCACTCATGGGGCAAAGTGGTCGAGAATTCAGGCACGCTTCAATTCTTGCGAGAACGGTAGACAATTCTTCAAAGGTATACACTGCCGCTCATCTGATTAGGTTTGGCATTAAAATAATTTTGTTTACCATCTCTGTCTAAAACTAACGCATAAACTAGTAATACAATTGGTTTTATTTCAAAATTGCATGTATACCTAAAATCTTTGCAAAAAATCTAACGGGAATATTGTGCCGTTATCTTAATACATGCTGTAAAAGAAATATTGTATTAAAACGATGCATTTTTTAAGCTCATTAGAATAGGTTTACGACTAATTGTTTACACTAATGTTTGACCGCGAGTGCGTTGTTTTGAATAACTTTTTTTTTATTTCTAAACTGTTACAACAATTTGTAATTTAAATGGGTCGTGGAAAACCTTTATCTGAAGCCGAAAGGGTCAAAGTTAAAATCTACGCAGAAAAAATAACAAAAGCCAAAATTGTGTGAGTAATTTCTTACGAAATGAAAATACCTATGGAAAAAACATGAAAGGAGGCACTTATAGAGCAACTTCAGCAACTGAAAGACGAGCGATCGTTAGATCTGCCTCCAATTCGAAGGAATCAGCGGCAAAAATAAAAGAAAAAGTTGGTTGTAAAACTAGTTTAGCGACTGTAAAGCGGGTCATTCAAAATGCCAAACACTTAAAAAGATTGAAACTACAAAAAAGCCACCACTTAATCCTTTACGTAAGGAACACCGCCTAAAGTTTGCTGAAAATTACATGACCTGGAAGGACGAATGGAAACGTGTTGTCTTTTCAGACGAAAAAAAGTTCAATCTGAATGGTCCTGATGGTTTTAATTACTATTTCTATGATCTCCGTAAGGAAGAACTTTATTTAAAGCGAAATCATAGCTGTGCAGGTGGTGTTATGGTGTGGGGTGCTATTTCAAATTACGGCACAGTTGAACTGCAGTTTCTTTCAACGAAAATGAATGCAGTAAATTATAAAGGAGTCCTAGAAAAAGCTTTTCCACTATTCAATGACATCTTTGGACCCATTTCATGGACTTTTCAACATGATGACGCTCCAATTCATACTGCAAGGCTGGTGAAACAGTGAATTGATGGGCAGAATGTGGGTTTACTGCAATGGCCTCCTTATTCTCCCGACCTTAATATTACTGAAAATGTATGGGGATTTCTTTCACGTAAGGTTTACGAGTCGGGCCGTCAATTCGAAAACAAAAATGACTTGATTGCTGCCATTCAAGAAGCCTGGAGCGAAATCAACCTGAATTATCTGGCCAAACTCTATGATTCAATGCCAAAAAGAATATTCGAAGTCATTCTGAATAAAGGTGGAAAAGCACACACTATTAATTTATAAAATATTAAACTAATTTAATAAAACAATTGTTATTTTATCAAAAAAAAACTTACAAAAATAATCTTTCATTTGTTTTTTGTTGTTAAACCTATTCTGATGAGCTTAAAAAAATGCATCGTTTTAATACAATATTTCTTTTACAGCATGTATTAAGATAACGGCACAATATTCCCGTTAGATTTTTTGCAAAGATTTTAGGTATACATGCAATTTTGAAATAAAACCAATTGTATTACTAGTTTATGCGTTAGTTTTAGACAGAGATGGTAAACAAAATTATTTTAATGCCAAACCTAATCAGATGAGCGGCAATGTATCTGACAAATGTGCGAACATAAGCAGTAGAAATGCATATGTAATACTAAATGCTGATGAAAGCAGTGATAAAAATGAAATAAATAAAAACAAAGAAACTGATGTGTTTTTAAATGCTGCGCCAATATACCGCACACGTTCCTGTTCACCATTGTTGCTTAGTAGCGACAAAAAATTTATATGAATAAGCCATCTTCGCCTTCTCAACACAGTGTGACCAAAACAAACATGGACAGTGCTCAAAAACCCAAAACACAAGTGGGCATAGATAGATACGTGGCGGTACTAAAACGAGGACGTAGCCCTAAATCTTCGCAGTTGGCTTCAATTTCTAAAGTACCTAAATGTAGGGACTCTAATAGTATAAGTTCCCAACACCGCTTTGTAATCTTGGATAACGAAACAAGTGTGCCTACAACCTTACCCAAGTCGTTCAAACCACCTCCTATTTCTCTGAGAGAACAAAATTCTAACGATTTAATCAAAAGTATAATTTCAATAATTGGAGAAAATTCATTTTATGTGATTCCTCTTAAGCGTGGTAACATAAGTGAAACAAAGATTCAAATAAGTGATGAAAGCAACTTCCGAAAATTAGTTAACGAATTTGAAACCCGCAACAAGAATTTTTACACCTACCAATTGAAAAAGCGTAGCCAATACCAGAAATCGTGAACGTGTCCCCCAACCAATATTTCTGGTTAAATTGGAACCTGGTGATATGAGATTGAAAAAAAGAAGACACACCCTATATATAATATTAAATATCTGCTACACCGAAAAATTACCATAGAGGAACCACATAAGCGATCAGGACCTGTACAGTGTTTAAACTGTCAAGAATTTGGTCATACTAGGGCTTATTGTAAGTTACACCCTGTTTGCGTTGTCTGTGGCGAGCTTCATGTTACAGCCCAGTGCAATAAAACTAAAGATGACATAAATGCAAAAAATGCAGTATTTGTGGTGGAAATCACACCGCAAACTACAGAGGTTGTCCAGTATATACTATAGTAAAGAGGTCTTTAATTCAAAAGTTACACTTCCAAAGCATCCACAATACACACCAAATGCAAATTATCCTCAATTAGCCCAGCCCAACGCAAAACACGTTTCGTATGCTAATATTTTAAAAACAAATCGTACACCAGTTATTAATGTACCACCAACAGCAAATAACAACAACAATTTATACCCGGAAAATAAAGAACAAATTCCATCCGCTAACTTCAGTCGCCTTGAAGGTACAATTGATACATTAGTGCAGTCTTTAAACAATTTTATGAACTCCATGGGAAATATGATGCAAGAAATGTTAAAAATGCAATCCATGATATTGCAGTCAGTACTTAAGAAACCATGAACTGTTTAAAAATATGCTTCTGGAACGCAAACGGCTTACGCCAACATAAAAATGAAATTGAGTACTTCCTTAAGAATCAACAAATTGATGTCATGCTGATTTCAGAGACTCATTTATGATACTAAGGACCGTGGTAGAGCTTGTGGTGGATCTGCAATATTGATAAAGGCCCGAATTAAACACCATTTATTGTGCGATTTTTGTGAGGACTACCTTCAAACAACAAACATCTGTCTTGAAGAATTTCATCAAAACTTAGTCATTTCATCGATTTATTCATCTCCTAGATTTACTATATCAGAGTGCTAGTACAGCGATTTTTACAAATCTCTAGGTCCTTGTTTCTTAGCAGCTGGCGACCACAATGCCAAACATACGTTTTGGGGATCACGGCTAATTACCACAAAAGGTCGCATTTTGTTTGACGTAATTTCAAAAATGGCTATGAATGTTGTTTCGAGTGGACAACCAACTTATTGGCCTACTGATCGGCAAAAAATACCTGTTATTGATTTTGGTGTAATTAAGGGTATTTCAAGAGAAATGATTAAAGTTGAAGCATCACTATTTTTATCTTCAGATCATTCACCCACTATTGTTTCTATATGGAATCAACAAGAAATGATGTCACCGACAACAAGCACTCACATAAATTGGTTAAGTTATAGAAAATATATTAGTTCTCATTGTTCGGAGAATGTACCGCTAAGAACATCAGATGACGTAGAGCTGTGTCTTTCTCAATTTGAGAAAAACCTCAAGCTGGCCGCTCAACATGCAACAACAACCCGAAAACAAACTAGATACAACCAAATTTATTTTGCGGATGTCGAACGGCTCCTGACTGAAAAAAGAAGAATCCGAAGAGAGTGACAGTTACACAGATCTCCCCAGCTCAAAAATAGACTAAAGGAGTGCACGAAAACGCTTAAAAAGCTGCTGGAATGTCGAAGAATAGCATCCCTGGAAAATTACCTGGCGGATCTTGACACAACTTCACAATCAGATTATTCATTATGGCGTGCATGTAGACACTTAAAACGACCTTGTGGGGGTTAGGCAAGAAATGATACTGAAAAAGGTAATATATTTGTTGACCATTTAAAAAACGTGTTTATTCCAAATGACTCTACTGATATAGCTGAGTTGCCACCTGTCGATGTTAGTCCTGCAGTCACCTTAAGGTTTGAGCTTCGTGATATTGAAAGGGCAATAACTGATTTAAACACCAAGAAAGCGCCTGGTTTTGATAAAACGAGCAATAAGATGCAAATTGAGCTTCCTAGTATTGCACTAAAAATAATTCTCTTTATATTTAATGCCATTTGTCGTCTTGAGTACTTTCCATCAGATTGGAAGATTTCTTTGATAACTATGATTCCTAAGCCGGGAAAAGATCACACAAAAGTAGAATCATACAGACCCATAAGCCTATTATCAAACATGTCAAAGCTATTCGAAAAGATTTTAATTTCTAAGTTAAACCCAATTCTAAGCGATATGGGATGTATTCCGAATCATCAATTTGGATTCAGAAAACAACACAGTACAATCGAACAAACACACAGATTAGTAAATGTAGTCAAAAAGACCTTTGAGGAAAAAAAATATTGTTCAGCCCTTTTCATAGACGTGTCTCAAGCGTTCGACAAAGTATGGCATAAAGGCTTAATATATAAGTTAAAGCTAAATTTGCCTAAAAACTTCTATAACTTGCTAGAATGTTATTTAACTAATCGAAAGTTTATACTGAAAGAAGGAGACTTTTTAAGTTCACCACAATCTATTGCCGCTGGAGTACCCCAAGGTAGTATATTGGGACCTATTTTATATTTATTGTATACTTCGGATATGCCAACTAGTGACCGAGTCCACACATCGACATTCGCTGATGATACAGCTTTTCTAAGCATCCATGACAGTCCCCAAATATCATCGCGATATTTACAAGACCACATATTTAATTTGGAAAACTGGTTGAAGAAGTGGAGAATAAAAGTGAACGAACAAAAAATGTTTACACTACGTAGGGACTCATGTCCCCCTATTCGCATAAATAATCAAATGATACCTCAAGTTTCTGAAGTCAAATACCTCGGTATACATCTTGATCGGCGCCTTACATGGAAAAGTCATATAGAATCAAAGTTAACACAAATTAAATTGAAAGCAGTCCAACTTAACTGGCTTATTGGCAGAAACTCTACTCTCAGCTTAGATTGCAAACTTTTGCTATACAATTCGATCCTCAAACCAATATGGCGTTATGGGATTCAGTTATGGGGCACTGCCTCAGCTTCAATGATTACATGCGCTCCTTGGTATATTAAAAACTCGAACATCCACAAAGATTTAAACGTGCCATTGATTGAAGCAGAAATCGCGAAACATGCATTAACATATTTGAAAAAGCTCGAAACACATCCTAACCCGCTGGCTCGTAACATCCTACACGACCGCGGCTTCATTCGACTAAGAAGGAGGGATATTACATTTTTTGGCCAAACCCAAGAGAGGTGAACCCAAAATGATGACATCAGCCGGAAAATAAATTTGAGCCCGGCATTGGCTGGACTTAATTAAGTATAATTTAGTTTTAAGATGTGAACACTTATTGTTAGTTCAATTATATTTGAAGATTCAATAAAAAAGTTGAAAAAAAGGGTATATTTAATGTTGAGAGCCTCTGCGAAAATGAAGTTCAAAACTTTTAACTCCCGCTTCCCATAAGCCTCCCATATGGGGGCACCTCCTGGGATAAACCACCAAGAAAGCCCTTTTACCCCATAGGTTGAGCACATCCTAGCGCGACACTCCGATAAAAAGGTTTTAAATTCTCTTTCTAACTCTCGAGAGGCGCTAACAAAATTAGTACCATTATCCGAAAAGATGGTACTTGGACAAACACGCTTCGAAATAAACCTAACGCCGCCAAAAACCTATCAGTGGACAAATCTGACGATGCCTCCAAATGTATGGCCTTTGTCGAAAAGCACACAAAAATGCAAACGTACGATTTCAAAGTTTGATTAGATCTGCCACCCATGCTTTTCATGTCAAAAGGACCTGCGAAATCTATTGCAGTTGTTGTAAACGGTCTATCCCAAATAGTCCGCTCCGGTGGTAAAGCCGCCATTATCTGACTACATGACCGTTTTCGATCAATAATACAACGCTTGCACCGGTTAATTACTGTGCGAACCAATGTTTTCAAACGAGAAACCCAATACTCAATACGAATAATCCTGAGCATCAATTGATTTCCCCTATGAATGGAAATCTTGTGAATAAACTCAGTCGAAAGTTGTGTAAAACTGCATGAATAAGGCAACAAAGTAGGATGCCGTTCTGTATATACCAAAGAAGGAGACTTTGCCAATCGACTATTTAGTCTCATGACTCCTCCCTTGTCTAAAAATGGGTTTAAGGTCAAAAATGAACTCTTCGAAGCAAGGGTTTTTTTTAATTTAAAAGGCACTCATATTCATCTCTGAAATGAACTTTCTGTGCCACGATAGCCAAACGTAGTTTAACATGTTTTATCTTAATATCCGAAATGATAGGAGATTCATAAGTATAATTACTCTTGTGAGCAGAATGAGTATTCCTATAAAATCTAAAAACGTAGGAAAATCTTTCAAAACATCCTCATAATTTGAAAAAAAAAACGATGCGTGGGATTTTAATGCCCGAGCTTTAAGATCGGTATCCAATAAACAAAGATTTTGAAGATTCCATGAGGATTTATCTTCCCTAAGCCAACTTGGCCCATACCACCAAAGTGAATTATTTGCCAACTCTGAGGGGGAAACGACTACCAAAATCAGCAGGATTGTCCCTTGATTTTACATGGTGCCAATTGTGAATACCAATAATTTCTTGGATTTTGCAAACTCCATTTACAACAAATGTAGTCTAAGAATTGGCGGCTTTCTTCAGCCAGGAAAGGACGATCGTCGAATCCGTCCAACAATAAATCTGGCGAAGTGGCACATCAATCTCCCCTATAAGAGTTTTTAAGAGCTCTGAAGCCAAAACTGCTGCACAAAGTTCAAGGCGAGGTATGGAAACGGGCTTTATCGGAGCAACCTTTGTTTTACTGGTCAACAAATTCGTAAATATTTCTCCGTTTTGATTGTGTATGCGAATATAAATTACCCCCGCGTATGCCTTTTCCGAGGCATCTGAAAGAACATGAAGCTAGGCTGTCGACTCAAGCTCATAATGAACCGATTTGGGAATTTTTATATTATTAACTTCGTGATATGAAGCAACAAATTTATTCCATTCAGCCTTCGTAGAAGGTTTAAGTGAGTCGTCCCACTCCACATTGTACTGCCAAAATTTTTGCATGATAATTTTTGCAATTATTATTACCGGTCCAAGCCATCCAACAGGGTCAAATAACTTCGCAATGCTGGACAAAACTTCCCTTTTCGTGTAAAAAGATTTTACTGCAATGGGATCAACTTTAAAATAAAATGCGTCTAGTTGAGCGTTCCACTGAAGACCAAGTATCTTCGAGCTGCTTGACTTAATAAAAGTCAACAATTTTGCATCAACTAAATGATCCGGGGAAAGTCCGACCAAAATGGCCTTTTCATTTGAAGTCCATTTACGAAGTTGAAATCCCGCAGATGATAAAGCTGCGGTAAGTTGATCACTTGCCATTAACGCACTGGTGACGTCATGAGCCCCAGTAAATACGTCGTCAACGTACATACACTTCCGAAGAATATGTGATGCTAATGGACTCTTGTTCGCAATCGTCAGCCAATTGTAACAATGTGCGAATGGCTAGGTAGGGTGCACAATTGACCCCAAAGGTAACTGTTTGCAATCCAAACGCTCTAATTTCCTCCGCAGGAGAATCCCTAAACAATATACGTTGAAAAGGAGTATGACTTTCATCAACTCTTATCTGCCTATACATTTGAGTGATAATACAATTAATCACAAATCTGTAAAGTCTCCATCGTAAAATAAGAATGACCAGGTCAGCCTGTAAGGGGGGTCCCACATAAAGGCAATCGTTTAAACTATTTCCATTTGAAGTCTTATTAAATGCATTAAAAACCACTCTTAATTTTGTGGTTTTACGATCCATCTTGATTACAGGATGATGTGGTAAATAACAGGACATATCAACACAATATTCTGCTATTGGTCTCATGTGACCCAAAGACAAATATTCCTTTATCACATCATCATACATTTCCTTAATCATTGGTTTTCGTAAGAGAGAAGCTTCATTACGCCTAAATTGCGCCATAACGTTCTGTCTAGACGAACCTAACGAAAATTTTTCAGGAAAATCTGTTTTAAAGGGTAGTGTCACTATATAGCGACCATCAGAACGCTGACGAGTTGAAGCTCTATAATTATTCTCACAGATTAAATCATCTTGGGACATAATCTTCCGTTTAGGTGTCTCCTCTAGCCCCCAAAACCTTCATAAATTTCATTTATCCTCCTCAGAAAAATCCACCCTCGTCGAATATACTTGTAATGGAGAATGACTTACAGGACCTGTAATCAACCAACCTTATATAGTCCGTTGAGCCAATAAAGAACCCAAAATGTTCCCCTCGATTTCCGCCTGAATAATTTGTGGACACAAATCAGCACCTAAAAGGATATCAACCGGCCTACAATCGAAAAATTGAGGGTCCGACAATCGTAGACCCTCAAGGCAAATTACCTGAAATTTTGGGCAGAACTAGTGCCGTAGTCCCCAACCTAACCGAAGAGTCTATGAGTAAGCCTATTTCGATAGAACAAATCTTCCTCGACCGTGTGGTTCACACCTGAAATCCTGGCATTCGTCGAATGCGCATGGATTTTCAAACGATTCTGCAATCCTTCAGAAATAAACGAAGTTTCTGAAGCCGGATATCGATCCGTACCCAGAGCTCGTGCTGGGTACGTCATACCCTGGTTACAAATATTCACCATTGCAGTCCCTAACAATACCGTTCGATTTTGCGACAAATGGAAAACTTGACGTTTGAAGGTAGCTGAAGAACTACCAAAACGAGATGTAGCTGGTAAAGCAGGTTCCAGAGGTATAGGGTTCACCTGTTGAGAACTAACACCTGATCTCATAACTGCCGATGCAGCATTTTCCGTAGAAGCTAAAGGCCTATGTAACAAAGTATGGTGCCTCTTATTGCAATTTGAACAACTATGAACACTATTACAATCTTTTACTTCATGTGTGCGCGATAGACAATTGACACAGCAATGAAGTCATTTAACCGTTGAAAATCTCTCCGATACTGAAAGATTCTTAAACCGTTTACAATCCCTTAAATAATGATTCGAACTTTTGCAAAGAACACAAGAGTTCGAAGACGAAGAATTTGAAGAGGAAGAATTTGTATGATGTGCTTTGATTTTTTGGTTCAATTTTGTATTCTCAAGTGCGGATTCTCTTATATCACGCAAGCATTCCAAAGTTTGAATCCTTTCTGTCAGAAAAGCATCCAAATCTTTCCAAGTGGAAAAAACGAATTTATCCTTTATACTCTGTTCCCACAGAGTGACCTGACCGTATTGTTTGGAAGTCGCTGAATACACATGAAAACTATAATTGGATCCCAATTTTTAGTCGACACATTGTAAATTTTTAAAGCAGAAAGACAACTATTCACACCTCTTTGCAACGCTATAAGACTTGTATAAGTCTCTTTATCCACAACTGAAAGCCCGAAGAGAGACTTAAGTTGGTTATTAACAAACATACGAGGATTTTCGTAAGCCTCCTTAAGGTTTTTCCACGCTATATCGAAGCCTTCATGCGAAAGAGGGTATTTTGAGACGATCTCGTTTGCCTCGGCGGTAGTCTTTCGCATTAAATGGCATAGACGTTCAATATTACTAATACGCGAGCTATTTACATAGAGCGCGGTAAATAAATCCCTATGGCCATGAAAGGTAATCCCCTTCAAGCATGTCTACGTCGCAAGGTGGTAAAGTCAAATTATGACTTAATTTATCACCAATGCCATGATTGGGAACTAGTAAATTAGCAGACTTCTGGTCTGATTCCAATTCATATTTCCTCTCATTTATTCTACCTAAACAAGTAATAAAGGCGTTATAAGTAATGCGAAATTTTTTCATCACTATATTTATTTCATCAGAACAATCGTCTCTAGACTTACGGTCTTTCAGATCTGTAGAAGTCTGCGTAAATTCTAAGCTTACGCTGTTGTGGGATTCGATTTTCTCTAATGGATTATTATTATTATTATGTATAATACTATAAAAAATTATTCCATAAAATATTTTTATAATTAAGTTTTTAAGTTCTAGGTCTTTTTTATAAAAATGTTTTCAATTTATTTTTATATTCAATATTTCGCTACACCATTGGGTAGCTCTGTGCCAAATTTCAAAAACTTTGGGCCAAGAATAAATTTTAGGTTCTATGGGCGGTGGGTAGTGTGCGTGGCGAATTTTGATAAAACTTTATATTTTTCTTAATTGAGCTAACCGAAAGCTCAGAGCAAAATTTCAACATTCTACGAGCACGCTCTATATTTTTTGCCAAACAATGTATGAACAAATCCCACTGTGCGCTGTAACGATTGATCATCACTGTGGACCAATATTTGTCGGTACATTTTCTCTATATCGGATTCAAACCCAACTTTATACTTAAGAAACTTTGTTATTATATCGAAAATATCATTTTGGATCAACAAATCCTTAAATCAGCTGCCCAACATGCAACAGTAACCCGACAATCAGTTAGATACAATCAAATTTATTCTGTAGATGTTGAGCGGCTCCTGGCTGAAAAAAGAAAAATTCGAAGAGATATCCTCAACTCAAATCTAGACTTAAAGATTGCACGAAACGGCTAAGACAGCTATTAGAATCTAGAAGAGTAGCATCTCTGAAAAATTACTTGGAAGACCTCGACGAAACTGCACAATCAGATTATTCATTATGGCGGGCATGTAGAAATCTTAAAAGACCAGTCGTACGTAAGCCACCCTTGCGAACTTCTTGTAAAGATTGGGCAAAAATAATACCGAAAAAGGCAATTTATTTGTGGGATATTTGAAGAAGGTTTTCACTCCAAATAAATGTACTGATATAGTTGAGTTGCCACCAGTAGAGACTAGTGCCGAAATACCCCTAAGATTTCAATTTAGCGATATTGAAAGGGCAATAACGGATTTAAACACCAAAAAGGCCCCTGGCGTTGATAAAACAAGTAACAAGATGTTAGTTGAGTTGCCCCGTATAGGTCGCAGAATTATTCTTTTTAATTTTTAATGTCATCTTACGTCTTGAGTACTTTCCCACAGAGTAGAAGGTATCTTTGATTAGTATGATTTCTAAACCAGGAAAAGACCACACAAAAGTAGAATCATACAAACCTATAAGCCTTTTATCAAACATATCAAAGCTGTTTTAGAGATTATTAATAACTAAGCTGAATCCAATTCTTAGCGCGAAAGGATGTATTCCGAACCATCAATTCGGCTTTAGGAGACAACATAGTACGATCCAACAAACACACAGATTAGTAAATGTAATTAAAAAGACTTTTGAAGAAATAAATGCACTTTTTATCCTCGTTTCTCAAGCATTTGATAAGGTTTGGCACGAAGGCCTAATATATAAGTTAAATCTGAACTTGCCCGAAAACCTTTATAAGCTCTTAAAAAATTATTTAACGAATAGAAAGTTTATACAAAAAGAAGGAGATTTTTTAAGCTCGCCACAGCTCATTGAAGCCGGAGTTCGTCAAGGTAGTATTTTAGTACCCATTTTATATTTGCTGTACACATCCGATATGCCAACTAGCAATCAAGTGCACACATCAACTTTTGCGGATGACACAGCATTTTAAGTATTCGTGAAAGTTCCCAAGTAGCGTCACAACTTTTACAAGACCACATACTTAATTTGGAAAAATGGTTAGAAAAATGGAGAATAAAGGTGAATGAACAAAAATGTACTCACACAACTTTCACACTGCGTAGGGACTCATGCCCTCCTATTCGCTTAAATAACCAAATGATACCGCAGCTTTCAGACATCAAATACCTGGGTATACACCTAGACCGTCGCCTTACTTGGAAAAGTCACATAGATTGCAAGTTAACTCAAATGAAATTAAAAGCAGTACTACTAAATTGGCTTATTGGTAGAAACTCCACCCTGAGCTTAGATTGTAAACTTCTTCTGTACAACTCGATCCTCAAACCAATTTGGTGTTATGACATCCAATTATGGGGCACTGCCTCAGCTAGCAATATAGAAAAAATTCAAAGGCGCAAAAATAAGATTCTACGTATGATTACAATTGCTCCCTGGTACATAAAAAATTCGAACATCCACAAAGGCCTAACATGCCATCAGTCAAAGCAGAAATAGAGAAACATGCAGTAACGTATTTAAAGAAGCTTGAATCTCATCCAAATCCTTTGGCGTGTAACATACTAAGTGAACCTGGTTACATTCGACTAAAAAGAAGAGATACTGCGTTTCTTGGCCGTACATTAGAGGGATGACCCGCAAATGATTGTAATATCCGTGAATCAAACATTAATTTTGTCTAGCATTGGCTGGACTTAAAAGTATATTTTCATGTTAGACTTAAGATATGAGTAATTATTGTTAGTTCAAAGATAATGAAGATACAACAAATAATAAATGTTATAAAAAAACGTGATGCTGTCATCCAGACATTTGGTAGAATTGTATTTGCCATTACTTAGCAGGAATCGTATCAATTAAATACACTAATCCTTTTTTGCTGTTGGCAAAGCAACTTTTGAAATTAAAATCCCTTCACTTGAACATCAGAAATAAATTATATTCTCCTGCACTTCCGCTTCCTCGTGTATATGTAGTTTCGAGCCAAAGTGACTAGGAGATGGAGCGGAGAAACATTTTTCTCTTCCTTCTTTATACCTTCTACATAGGGTTGCCAGAAGTACTGTTTTTATCAGTACATGTACTGACTTTTATAAATCAGTACATTGAGATTTATGCATAAAATGTAAATCAGTACGCAAGTGTACTGTTTTTTTCATGTTTGTGCTTTTTTTGTACTGATTTTTATTTAATTTTTTTTTCAGTGCAATAAATCG
This sequence comes from Phasia obesa, assembly GCA_949628195.1. Lineage (NCBI taxonomy): Eukaryota > Metazoa > Arthropoda > Insecta > Diptera > Tachinidae > Phasia > Phasia obesa. The sequence continues at coordinate 51,370,133 of OX451218.1, read as the reverse complement.
TTTTTATTTTGTAGCTCTGAAACACCCGGTTTTTGATTCTTGCAAGAAATTGCAAGTAAAAGCTTCTGATAACTTCACACGTTTATTTTGTTTGCATCAAAAGTGACAAAGCAATAAGGAGCGCATAAATAAAATTTTCTTTAAATTTTAACTTGTTCGAGGTACTTGTAGCTTTAAATAGTGTGGTATAATACAAATATAAAAAGAATTTAATCTTCAATTTATTACAGCTTATAGTGCATGTAAGAACATTGTAATCAAATTTATTATTGTTATAAGCCAATTCTTAACCAATCATTTAATATTTTAGATACTAATACACAACAATATTCATGAACGCAAATAATGAGTACGAAATTTCTTTGGAAAATAGCTCCGATGTTCAAGAACTTCCACCTACAAGCAATAATGTTAAAAAAAAATTGCAAACCGTAGAAAGAACAAATTTAAATCTTATTGGACAAATGAATTCAATATTAAGGGCAAATGAAGATTTTATGGCCAAGTGATCAGTGTGTGGAATTACCTTTTCCATTGTAAATGGAGGGATTTGTGATATAAAACGCCATATGAAAACCAGCAAGCATATGCGAAATATATCCAGCACTAGTTTGAGAACGGTTTCGAGCTTTTTCTGCAAAACAGGTAGCCAAGCAAAAGAAATTGACCGAAGTAGCGCTGCAGCAGAGGCTGTTTTTGTGTACCATACTGAAATGCATAGCCAAAGTTACATTTCAGCAGACTGTAGTAGCAAACTTTTTAATTTAATATTTACTAATTCAAATATTGCTTCAGGTTTTACTTGTGGTAAAACAAAGTGTTCCAGAATTATCACAAATATATTGGCTATTAAAATGGTGATTAAAGATTTGGAAAATGATCATCCATTTTCTATTTCAATGGATGTTTCAAATAAAGGTAACCTAAAAACTTTCCCCATGATATTTTTTAAGTACACTGGCGTAAATACAAAACTTTTTAGCTTCTTTGAATTAGACTCGGAAGCGTCAAAAAATATTCCCAGTTCTTTAAAAGCAAACCTAGAAGCTGGTAATTTAAAAGTAGTAAATATAATGAGTTTTTGTGCAGATAACGCTAATGTAAATTTTGGATGCAAACAAAGCGTATTTGTGGAATTAAGAAGAAGTAACCCAGATTTAATAGGTGTTCGTTGTTTGTGTCATATTCTTCACAATGCATTTAAAAACTCCATTAAGTTATTAAAATATGATTTCGAAAATATTGTCATTAAGGTTAGGTTAGTTTTGGAAGGGTTGTGCCAAAACATGGCACATCCACTCGGAGACCTATTGGTCCATTGTGATTCCCCTCAGCTAAACTACAACAAAAACTAAACAAAATTTTGGGGAAAAAGAGAGCCTTATTATGCTTCCTGCCACCTATCACTCAGCCACCCGATTTCCTTGATGAAGCCGACGACATCCTCGATTTTACACCGCGCGATGTCGAAGAGCCCCTCGATAAATCTATTACCTAGCCATCTAAGTCTGCGGCTTTGTAATACCGGGCAGTGACACACGATGTGCTCAACAGTTTCCAGCTCCTCCTCATCCTCGCACAACCTACAGAAATCTGGTGTGCCGACGACCCAGTTTCTAGCCATTGCCCTAATGGCGCAATGACCTGTGATCAACCCTATCACGGCTCTTAAAACCTTCTTGTGTAGACCTAGAAGTATCTTGGTTTTCGCAGCGTCCAGTCTAGGCCAGATTGACCTTGACACTCTGCAATCTCCCCTTACTTCCCAAGACACATTGATTTTCCTGACTACCCAGTCTGATATCATCCTGTAGTAGTGACTAATCGGTGGCTTAACCGATTCTACCCTAATTGAATTTACCCCTTCCGAGCCCAGTCTCGCAAGTTCGTCAGCAATCTCGTTGCCCTCAACATTACAATGGCCCGGGACCCAACACAGTCTAATCCTATACTTGTCCGTCAGTGCGTCGATAGCCTTTTTACAATCAGCAACCAGCCTAGATGTGACCTTGTGTCTTTTCAAGGCTTTAAGCGCCGCCTGGCTGTCGACGTACAGCGTGACCTCTTCCCCTTCTACAACATGTCCAGACACCAGCTCTGTGGCTTTTAAAATCGCCAACACCTCTGCCTGGAACACACTACAATCGTCTGGTAGTCTGTAAGACATGCGTGTTCTGGTTCCCAGGATGTGAACACCAGCACCGGTGCCCGTTTCCATTTTTGACCCATCTGTGAACACCGCAACCCCGTCATACAGTTTATCAGACCCCAACCATTCTTCTCTATTTGGAAATACAACCAAGGGGATCCTACTGAAGTCAACCTCGTTGACTATGAAGTCCGTTAGCCCAGGGGTTAACGGAACCGGTCCATTGAGTCCAACCTCAAGAAGAATCTTTGTGTGTCCTGTGTTACTCGACTTCACCAACCCTGATTCAAAAAGTCTAAACAAACTTCTCGCCGCCATTCCGACCACAAACCTTTCAATAGGGAATAGGTGCAGAATAATGTCCAGAGCTGCTTGAGGTGTACTTCTCCTGGCACCTGTGATGCCAATAGAAGCACACCTCTGGACCTTGGCAAGAGTTTTCCTATGTGACTCCGTTTTCAAAGCCTCCCACCAAACAGCGCATCCGTACGAAACAATGGGTCGAACAACCGAGGTATAAATCCAGTTTACAACCTTTGGTTGTAGGCCCCAAGTTTTCCCTATGGAGTTCCTGCAGGCATAATAGGCATTTAGACCCTTTTTAAGTCTTTCCTGAATGTTCCTGCTCCAGACCAGTTTACTATCCAGATAAACTCCTAGGTATTTAGCCTCGCTTGCTAGTTTCAACTCAACACCATTAACTTTGGGTGGTTTGAAGCCAACCACTTTGTATCTCCTGGTGAAGAGAACTAGTTCAGTTTTATCACCATTGACCCCCAACCCTTTGCTCGAGGCCCAGGATGAGAGCTCCCCAAGTGCAGCCTGCATGACTTCTGTGATAGTGGAGAGAAATTTCCCTTTTACCAATAACACCACGTCATCTGCGTAGGCCACTATTTTCCTTCCCTGTGTATCAAATTGTCTTAAAATGACATTCACCACTAACAGCCATAGTAGTGGGGATAGAACCCCATCTTGCGGCGTACCCCTAGTGACTAATTTTCGCAAACAGCCGCCTCCTAGCTCCGAGTTGATGATCCTACTGCTAAGCATACGGATAATCCACTCCACTATGAAGTCCTGGATGTTAAGATCTAGGGATTCCCTAATAGCCTCCAAAGTAACATTGTTGAAGGCACCTTCAATATCTAAGAACGCCGCTAACGTATATTCCTTATCCTGTAAGCCGCGCTCAATATACCTAACCACATTATGAAGCGCACTCTCAACCGATTTACCCTTAAGGTAAGCATGCTGAGCGTCACTAATGACGTGCGGGTCAATTGTGTTCCTTAGGTGCAGATCGATAACACGCTCTAACGTTTTCAACAGAAAAGACGATAGGCTAATCGGTCTGAAGTCCTTTGGCTTCGAGTGGCTTGCCTTACCAGCCTTGGGTATAAATATTACCCGAACTTCTCTCCACCAATTGGGTATAACACCTCTTGCTAAACACGTCCTGAAGATGTCCCTAAACAGCCTCAAGATATGTATCGGGACGTTTTGCATCATGGCCGGAAAAATACCATCCGAGCCAGCAGATTTATAAGGCTCGAAAGTATTAATCGCCCATGCAACCTTGTCCACAGTTACTAAATCATTGATCGCCACCTCTGATCTCCCTACCAATCTAGGGTACAAATCCCTAACCGAATGATCGACTCGTAACCCTCTACAGCCCGGGAAGTGCGTGTTCATAAGTAGCTCCAGGGTCTCAGAGCTAGATTCGGTCCATGAGCCATCAAGCTTTTGTATATATCCGATTTCCCTGGGGTCCTTGGATAGTATACGTCTAAACCTTGATAACTCGCTGACCGAATCAATGGATTCGCAGTACTTAGTCCACGAGTCCCTTTTCGCCCTCTTAAGAGATCCCTTGTACTTATTGAAAGCTATTCTGTGGCTGTCCCAGTCCTCAGTCTTACGCGTGAGTTTTGCCCTGTTGAAGAGCCTTCTAACCGTAGACCTTTGATCCTTTAGATCCTTGGTCCACCAGGAGGGCTGTTCCCTTTTGCCCGGGAAGGTTCTTGGGCATGACAGCTCAAAACTCTCCCTAAAGACTTGTGTCACCTTATTCACCACTGCATCCACTTCACTTTGTGACTGCCCACATAAGGAAGTATCAACCAGCTTGGACTCCACATTAACCCTGAATAGATCCCAATTTGTTTTCCTGGGATTTAAATAAGGGTTGTCATTAAAATTTATAATGAATTCAGCTCATCGACAAAAAGAACCACAAATCTTAAAGAAATATTTGATTTTTGTGATTTAGAATGGTGCGAAATGATACGTCATGTACCAACGCGTTGGCTTAGCTTAACTCCAGCAGTCGAAAGATTTTACAAGAATTATGCAGCAATTAAAAGTTATTTTTTATCAAAGGATTGTCCATCCTTTTTAAAGCAATTTTTTTGAATTAGAGACCTCAGAAGCTTACTTAGGTTTTGTACATAATATAATATAAGAATTTAAAAGAAGATGGTTTAATAATTATAAATATGTATCAAATCATAAAGCGACTTCGAGATAAGTTACTGCAACAAAAAAATGAAAACTTTTATGGATCTATAGCTGGAACTGTTTGTAGTAACTGCACTAAATTTGATGAAATTTCCGATATAGTAAAATTGTTTTCAATAAAAAATATTGATATGGATGTTCTTTTTGATGAGTATTTGTCGCTAAAAATGATTATCAAATCAGTTCAAAAAGACCAAACAGTTGAAGAAAAATGGAAACGTTTTCTAAATAGTGGTACATTTACGAATTTTGAAAAGATATGTAACTTTATATTTTCTATTTCTCACTCAAATGCTTCAACAGAACGAATATTTAACTTTATGTTTTTAAATTGGAGAAAAGAGAGAAATAAAAAATATTGAAAACGAGTTAATAATTAAAACAAATTTCGGGTACTCTTGCTAGGAGTTTTGCTGTTTTTTAATTGCTGAAGCTGGTAGGAGTATAATAGAGCAAGTCCGAAAAAGCGAAAAATATAAATTATTTATAAATTTGTATATGTATGTATTTATATATATATGTAAATACGTATGTAAATACATCTGTATGTATGTAAATACATCTCCGTAAAACTATACATATGTACCTTTTGCAACAACTGCAATAAATTTTTAATGAATAGCTTTAAAATACTTTAAATAGAATAAGTTTTGTTTACTGATATGTAACTAATAAATTTTTTTTATTTTTTCTTATTTTTCTAAAATGTACTGATTTTCTTGATTTCAAATCTGGCAACCCTACTTCTACAGCTAAGTTTGACTTCTTTTTATTTTGTCTTTGTTCCTCTTCACTAATTCCATAGTGCATTTTCCATTTAACCTTCAATTTTTTCACTTATATTCTCTGTTCATCTGATATCATATGTTTCCACATTGTTAATGTTAAAGAACAGCTGCTGTGTTCTTTTCCGTTGTAGTTTTTCCCATTGAAAATTCACTCCTCCCCATTGCAACTCTGTTATGGTATTTTTTTATTTCTGATACCTTCTTAACCAGCCCGTTTCACCAAATTGTTGTGGTAAAACTTCTCCGAATTTTTACATTTTATTCTAACGTTTCCTGGTGTTGGTACCCTTGTAACCCTATAGGGTCCTAACCATATGGGCGAGAATTTGTTTTTTCTTGCCTGATTATTAAGCCATACCATTTGTCCTACCTTAAAATGCCTTGTCTCTGTACCTTAATACTGTTTTGACTTTGCCCTGTCTTGGTTTTTCCTCCTTATTTCGTAACTTCTTTGAATATGGTATTTCAAAATTTTACTTTAATCATCCATATTCTATAGAGGTTTCTGTCTGTTTTTTGAGTCTAAAGGGCACTTCGAATTCAAACCCATAAAGGATTTTATTATATATGGTTCAAATGCAATAGAACCAACTTCCGGTCCAGAGTCATTTGAACATTCTGGCAACGAAAGCGATGATGATGGTCATAATGATAATGATGAGGAAGAAGTTGTTACTTGTTGTGATGATGATGGCGGTGGTATGGTAGAAGGAATTGTAATGATGACGATGCTTGTTTTCTTTTAGAGTGATTTTAAATTAGATGTTCGGTATTCTTTTTCATTTCATTTTTCGTTTCGGTTGTGGGCAAGGTTTCTTCATTGTTGAACGTCATCATTCACATTTTCTAAAAAAATGTCACAGGCTGTTGTTGTTGATTTAAATTATTTATTTAATGAATTATTAATTATTTAGGCTTAGTCCAACTGACCATTTACTTAAATCAACTGCCCATTAACTTGATTTAACTGACCATTAACTTGAATTAACTACCATGGAATTAACTGACCATTACTTGAATTAACTGACACTGCTCTCACTGCTGCTTGTTGTTCTATAGTTAAATGTGATGCTGCTGGTGTAGTAGTTGTTTTTGTTCTGCGGTACTACATACTGCCGTCTCCGCATTTGTTGCAATGAATTTAAATGACACCATTATTTTGCTGATCGGTGATTAATTTATTTCTGCATGTTGTTGTTTGAATATGGGTTAGTAGTTTTCAATAATGACACCATTATTTTGCTGAAGTTTTTTTGTTTCTTCATTTCCGCATGCTGCTGTTGAATGTTGGTATTGTTAGTAGTTTAACTCACAACAGTTTATTACGACTAAAAAATTAAATTTTTTACAATGTTTAAGTAATAAATTTCAAAGGATTCTAAGTAAAATAAAACATTAAAAGAAAGAGTGAGATATACTCATAAAGGTAAAATATGAGTGTTGCAAGGAAGGGTTGCATTTTAAATTCAATATCATACCAGTTACAACCTCTTTAACGATAACCAAAATCAATTCAAAGAATATGTAACTTAACATAATTACCAAAACTGTACTAATATGTCCTATGCAAATAATTTGAACTTTTTTGTTTATTTCAGGTTACAGTAATTAAATCTATTAATCCCGAACACAATGTCAGTTTGGAATGGTTAGAAAATGTTGTACCCTCACAGAGTGAGATAACAATGGAAATGGTGTGGTCGCCACAAATGGAAGTTGCCTGTAATGATACATTACAGCTTATTGATAATCGAAATTTTCGCAAAGATGTAATGGTTATACTTAAGCCTAAACCTATTAGGCAATTAAAGGTAAATATGCAAAAAAATCCGTTTTTGTTTTACGTAGCGCTAACACAAAATTTATGGTAATTTCTTTGTTACTAAAACACGCATTCGTCTATACATAATACAAACGTGCAGACTGTACGAAAATTTCCTAATATATCGTCTGGAAATACAACACATGTCAAAACTCTACGGCTAAAATCACCAACAAATGCTGCCAATAAAGTTATAAGCAGACTAACGCAGCAAAAACAGCAGATACATCAGGCTCAAATGCAAAAGAAACGTTTAACAGCACATGATGCAGCCGCGAAACGAGATACTATTGATAAAACTAAACAACAAGGGCATACGCAATGGAATAGTAGCATTTACGTAACCAATAAAAAGGATCGGACAACTTTAAAGGAATATGCAAAGACACCTAAAGCCTCTTTACATAATCACACATCGCCTCTAATGGAACGTAATGTTTACGCAAATATTAAGGAGGAGTTGTTCGGCACAAATCCATCGCCACACGTTGTGGAAATGGAAATTACAAATTTAAAAGAAAATGTTAGTCCACTGACTGTAACAAATGTATTAAATATGATCGATGAATTAAAATTTACTCCAGCTTCAGTTACCCTATCTAAGCACAATCAATCGTTACTTAATAGTTTGACCTTTCTGCCAACACCCCTTGGACCCAGTGCAATTTCTTTAACACCACCAACAGATGTACCCAGCGATTATATTAGGGAATTAAAGCCAAGATGTTTATCTAATGAACTGCTAGATGATGCTCAATGTAACGAAGACATACACAATGACACGAAAGGTTCTACAATGATTATAACAAATAAAACATTCGATGTCAAGCTCAGTGAGAGTTTAGAAATCTCCTACGAAAATTTAAATAGTTCCTCGAATGAAGGTGCCCAAAGTAACATTTGTGGTTTTATTGTTAATAAAACACCTGCTTTTATTGTTACACCAGTCACAAGGTCTTTAGATATTATACAGGAGGAAGACAACAACACAGGTGTATTAAAATCCACGTCAAAAGTGGAAAATCACAAAGACATAGAAACTCCTAAAAAAAGTGAGAAAGATCTTAAGCGCGACATCAAGCTCATAGGCACACCCCTGCGTAAATATTCTGAATCTATGAAGAATTTGTATCACCGATCTCCACAATCCATACTAATAACACAAGGGTCTCTGCCAAACCTTCATGAAATAGAATCAATAAAGTCCTTTGAACAAAATCGTTATTTTATACAATCAACTTCACGAGCAGATGTAAAAGCGTCCACGCGTGTTTTATCCTCAGCTTCACAAGAAAGTAACGAACATAAATCAGAACCGCATAATACATCCACTGATCAATTAAATCAAAGTCAAATAAGCTTAGTATCCCATCCCGATTTGCAGTTTAATCAAAGTGAAATTTTAGCACAATCAAGTCGTTTTAATCTAAATGAAGTTGGTCTTAAATATCGTAAAAATAGTCCAAACTTATTAAAATTTAAATCTAACAACTCGTCTAAACCTAATCTTACATCACCAAAGGATTCTAGAAGACTAAAAACAGTACCGGAAACTCATAAGCGCAGATCAAAAGAGTTGTCCTTTTCCGATTCTCCAAGTATGGACTCGCTCATAACCAACTCTACCAGGTCAAATTATGTTACAAAATCTCCACCAAAACGTCAAAAACTTGAAATTGATTTAATCATGCAAAAACAAAAAACTCCCAGTAATGTTTCAGCCCATTCACGAGTCAAAAATTGGTCACAAACACATCAAAAAAAGTATAAACTCTCAAAACCATTGTCACTGGTAAATAAATCCGAAACTCCACGTAAAATAAAAGATGAACCCTGCATTAAACTTTACGAAGCTGACTTATATCTGCAACCTTACATTAATCCTGATCCCTTTGCCGCCACCACTACTTGTGATCCCTTTCTCGCCTCAACCATGTATTTAGATGAAGCCTCAATAGACAAACACCAAATCGATTTAAAGAAATGGCTTAATGCTCTAGTAACCATGCCTGCCGATCTCGATACAGATTCAAATGCTAAAATCGATGTGGGAAAATTATTTAACGAAGTACGCCACAAAGATTTAATTTTAGCACCTACCAAAGAGGAACAATCCATCAATTATTTAACCAACTTTCGTTTAGAGTCTTTACGACGTGCAGCTGTAGAACTTTTCTTAAGTGAAGAGATGCATGCACCTTGCTCTAAAGTAGCTGTATATGTAAAAAAAAATGCTTTACGTATACGGAGCGATCGTAATTTACATTTAGATGTTGTGACACAACGCGATATTTTGGAATTACTTTTATGTTTTAATCCTTTATGGTTACGTTTGGGGTTGGAAGTAGTTTATGGCGAGAAAATTCATCTGCAGTCTAATAGAGACATCGTTGGATTAAGTTCGTTTATACTAAATAGGTAAGTTTACTATCACTTTTTTTATATTCTCAATCAATACTTTTACTTCGATTAAATAATTTTAAATATTAAAGATAAAATTTCGACCAATAGCGAAAATGAACAAATTCGCCATTTCTACCTGGGGTGGAATTCACTTGTTATTAATCTTCAATTTAATAAAATTGCTAAATTCTTGATTGCTATTATAGATTAATATTTAAATTTTAATGATCAAACTGATGTAACGAAATCTAGGTTTACTAAAGGCCTTAGAAACTATCACATTTTCCCATAAGAATTACAAATAATCTTGCTCATACATTATTAATGTCGCATATTAAATACTGCATTAAAGTCAAATCTGGTATCCTAGGTTATAACGATAAAATTCTTGGATTTGTTATTAAAAGAATAGTACGGTTTATTTATGATATTTAAGACCGCAACTAAGTACAAACGTAAATAATTTGCATATAATTCTTTTGTTGCTCCCTTATTCAATATTTCACACTACGTAATTTATTTTTTTAAAGTTACCAAAAATGGTTTACCTAATGCCTTATCTCAACAAGATTTTAATTTTCAGATCTGTGAGGCCCCCACAGATTATTGAGTCTCTCATCAGATATTGTTTTTGAACAAAATCGTCTTTTATCTCTATACCGAGGAAACTAAGAATATTTGTGTACTTGCCATAGGGGTTTTGCTTGTCCTTATATGCACTACTCTAAGAATAATTGCTGTTTGTGTATTAAAGCAGTAAAAGAAAATAAAAAGCATTATTTAGAGTTTTCAATTCACGGAAATGTTCCCAATATATGCAGGCGTTTTTATTTCATCAAAAGACACAAAGCGAGTAAGCCAATAATAAAAAATAAAAAATGAGTCGTATTCGTACACCTTAAGTTTTCGCAAAAACGACTACCATGTAATAAAATAAATAACTAAAAAGACTTCTTTTGAATAATTTTAAGCAAAATGGGAATGAATATCTATACAATTTAAAAAAGTTACGTTAGTTAATTTATTTTTAAACTGATTTACGATATTAAGAAAATAGTGCATTTTCTAAGGCAAATGCATTCCATTCTGCTTGTGTCTAATTTTTCTTTATCTCTTTATAATTAAGAACTTAAGCCCAAATAATTAATTTATTCATTTAAATATAGTTCAAATAAAATTAAAATTCATATAAATTTATTTAATTTATTTATTTTGTTGTATTTTGCTTTATTTTTGCTCCCACTCAACACAAAAATGTAATCCAAACAAAGAAAACCCAATTGATAGTTATCAAACTGCTCAACGTACATTTTAAAAGTTTCTCGACTTTCATACTATATCTTGTATTGTAACAAAAGTAATACTGTTCGACAGCTAACACCATAATTCGAACCCTTGTGAAAGAATTTTTAAGTTTTAGCTCCTATTGATGGCACCAGAGGACGCAAAATTCAGATAATTGTATGCTTTAATTATTAAATTTTTGAAAATTTAAAATTTTATTAACCGAACTATAATATTACATACATATGGAATTTGCGAAATTTACGAAGAATTTTTCTCTCAAACACTCCAAGCAATGCATCATCTGCTTTCGCAAGTACCCATGCTTCGGAACCATATAATAGCACGGGTAGTATCAGTGTCTTGTGGAGAGTGATTTTTGTCTGTCGAGAGGTGGCCTTGTTTTTAAACTGCTTACCTAGCCCAAAGTAGCATCTATTGGCCAGCATTATTCTTCTCTTTATCTTAAAACTGATGATGTTTGTTTTGTTAATGGCGGTACCGAGGTAGATAAAATCGCTGACTATCTCAAAGTTGTAGTTTTCAACTTCCGCTGTCTGCCCGAGTCTACTGGACGTCTTGTGCGTTGATACCACCAACTTGGTTTTATCGCCGTTTACTGCCAGACCCACTTTGGCAGATTCTTTTTCGATTTTTTCAAAGGAGACCATCAGTTTGTTTTTTCACTCTTTGGTAGAATTTTCTGACCTCTTTCTCCTCTCCTTTTCTTCCGATACCTCTCCCTTGCATTAGGTGTTGCTACTGAATGCAAGGTTGCCCTGTATGCGGCATTTTTCGCTTCAGTAGCATTACGACACTCTTGGTCGTACCATGGGTTTCTTGGGGGAGGCTTCTGATAGCCAAGTACGGATTATGCGGCCTTTTCCATAGAGTGGGATATACTTTGCTATTGCTCTGCAATATTTTCGGAACAAGGAGTGCTTTCTTGAAGCAATTGGGTCAGTCGAGTGGAGTATGCTATTGCCGTCTGTTGTGTTTGCAACTTCCCGACGACCAGCTTCCGCGCTGTGTCAGACCTTACGTTTCTCGAAACATTTAACCGGGTGCGAACCTTTGCGCCCACAAGGTAATGATCCTAATCAATATTTGCTCCTCGGATTGATCGTACGTCCAACACGCTGGATGAATGCCTTCCGTCTATCACAAAATGATCAATCTGATTTCTGGTTGTTGTTGTTGTTGTAACAGCTCTGCTGCTGTCGGAAGTTCTTTCCTGAAAATAATTAATTTATATATATTAATTATTGTAAACATGGGTCACATGGGTGGAACTTGAAGTTGGAGAAATTGTACCGTCTTAGTCGGTCTTACCCATAGGTCAATGGGGCGCAAATCCGTTGGTCTGTTAGGACAATTAAATAAATGCACAGTATCATGAGGAGTCTGCGAACAGGATGGACAACGTTTCAAAGTGCTAGGAACTATTCGCTCCCGGTAGCAGTTAAGTATACTGCACCATCCTGCTCTTAATTGTGCCAGGGTTGATCTTGTTTTCCTTGGTAAGAGTTGTTCATGATCCGAGATTGCAGGGGGATGTTCATTCAGGACTTTATTGCATCTATACACGTTCATGGTAGTAGTGACCGTCTGTTGATGCAAGAGTTTCTGGACCGTCACAATGGACATCCGGTCAACGTAGGGTGGAATAACATCACGAATGTCATCGAGATAGTGACGAAAGTCCTGTCGGATGTGCCTAGGAGCGGGATCTTGGGAGAGTATCCGATGGTTAGGATGACTTGGCCGGTGACAAGCCAGCAAGAATTGCCTGGTCAACAACTCACTGTGTTGTCTGACCGGTAGTATCTTGGTCTCCTCATGGAGATGATCCACATTGGTCATCTTGACACATCCTGTTGCAATTCGGAGTGCATTATTTTGGGTCGTTTGTAAGACACGCCATTGGGTGTCGCTTAGAAAAGAGGTCCATATCGGGGCAGTGTCATTTAAAACAGAGCGGTAAATCGCCTTATACGTTGCTGTAATTATTTCTTTTGTCATGCCCCAAGAGGTGCCAGCGAGAGCTTTAAGAACCTTATTTCTGAATTTCACTTTTTGGCTGATATAAGTGGCGTGCGAGGAAAACTGAAGGAGGTTGTCGAGGACCACCCCTAGAATTTTTGGGTTGTTAACCGTAGGGACACGTCTGCCTTCAACTGCTCCTCAGAAAGGAGTTGATCCTGCTCGGTTCCACTTGTGAGACACAAGAGAGGCTTACAAAGCACCGATGTCTAAGGTCCTAGAGGCGTTGATATTTTAACGCAGGACAATGGCAAAGAAGGTGTTCGACAGTTTCCTCCTCTTCCTCATCTTGACAACTTCTGCAAAAATCGTTATGATGGAGACCCATTCTTCTTGCATGAGTTCCAAATATGCAATGCCTAGTGACCGTTGATATTAAGTCACGTAGTTGCATTTTTGGCAGCCGAAATAGCAAAGACGTTCTTTTCTGATCCAGTAGAGGTCAGATCGTCCTCGCCATTTGGCAAGTCGACTCATTGGACCATCTTACCTGGGCCAGATCATATAAGGCTCGATTTATACGATGCCTGTAAGCAGAAAGGGAAATGCCAGTTCATCAGCAACACAGTTACCTACAATAGTCCCATGTCCCCGCACCCATTTAACGGTGACTGTTAAATTTTCCGCCATCACATTTAAGGATGTCCGGCATTCCAGGACTAAATTTGATTTGGTAAACACACCTGTTAAGGACAGAATTGCAGCTTTACTTTCGGTACAAAACCAGATATACCTATTGGATATTTTGTGGTACCTTAACCTGTTGGCCGCTCTTTTGATAGCAGATATTTCTGCTTGTAAGACGTTACAGTCATTTGGAAGTCTGAAACACATCTTGATTCCAAACTCTTCCATGTAAACTCCACCCCCAACCCTATCACCTCTTTTGGAGTCTGTGTACACACAGACTGATCCAGGTGGAAGTGCAGGACCCTCCGTCAAGTCAAAGTCAAAGCTTCTTGTGAAGAAGGGTATTGGAGTACGGTTGATTCCCAGAATACCGGCATGACCCCATAGCCTATGGTTCCATGCATTTGTGACATTCAGTCTTATAGCTGTTTTCAAAACCAGCCTCCTGACCAGTTGGTCTACTGGTAACTAGTTGAGTATGGCAAAGAGTGCCTTCGTCGGTGTTGACCTAATGGCTCCTGTTATAATGATAGCCATAGTTCGTAACACACCTATAATAGATATTGTTACGAAAGAAGAATTTATTCATTATAGGCTCTGAACAACAATACTCTTGAACAACAACAACAACATTAATGGTTTGTTTTCTTAAAATGATGAACGAAAGAAACGCCTCATACAAACATTCGCATATACACACACACATTAAATAAACACTCTTCTGTTAAATACACAGGCACATACATAAATACAAGCATAAACAAATAAACAGCCACACAAACAGGTATAAAGAAATAAACAAACATACAAACAGAAAACAAGAGCAATAACAATCGAACCTACCAGATCTGTCTCGAATAGAACATTCTGGTGCTTTAAAATCACCTATATAAGCGAATCGTGCTGGCGAGTAGTATGGCAGTATTTATTTAAAAGTCAAAGAGTTACGTTGTCGAATTTTAAGAGTGTTTAACAGTTTGATGTATTTTTGAACAGTGGTGTTAAATAAATAAAGTGACTTACAGAAAAAGTAATAACAGAGTGTATTTATTTTGCAATTAAAAGAACCCAACTTAAAGTAAAAAAGTAACAATTGGTGACAGAAGTGAAATTGTAAAATAAAATAACTTAAAAAAGTAAAATAATAAACAACAATGAAATTTGAAGATGGAGCAGCTGAAAAAGGAGTTCAGTAAGCTGGATTTGCCTACAGCAGGTAATAAAACAGAATTGCAGAAGAGGCTCATAGATGAATTCAAGCGTCGTGGCATGGACATTGGCGCATATGAGTTCGATGAAAAAGAGGTGGCAGAGGTATGTAGCCGTGAAACAACAACAGCAAGTAGCATCGACTTCAATACGATGTTTGCCGCTATGATGGAGAAAATGGGAGAAGTTCAGGAAGCTTCTAGAGCAAACAGCGAAAAACTGTTAGCTGAAGTAAGAGGTGAAGTACAGCAAGCTTCTAGAGCTAACAGTGACAAATTAGAAAAAGTTAACGAAAAGCTACAGGAAATTTCTAAAACCGTCAATAAACGTGTTGACATCTTAGAAACAAAAGTCTGCAAGTTCGACGAACAAATCTCTGCCGTAGAAGTGCAACTGTCTGGTTTAAACAGAAAAGTGAATCTTCTAGAAACTAGTGGCGTCGAAGTACAGGTGAAGGATGTCGATTTAAAGCTGCAGGAGCTTGAAAACAAAATTATGAGTCTGGAAATAAGAGAAGGTCCAGTACGGGTAGTGACTGAAAACACAAATAGGATAAAAGCTCCCAGTTTCGACGGCACCGTGCCCTACAACGTCTTCAAATTTCAGTTCGAGACAGTGGCCAGTAAAAATCTATGGAGCAATGAAGAAAAAGCGATTGAGCTGATTCTGGCACTTAAAGGATCTGCAGCAGAAGTCCTCGAAAGCCTACCAACTAGCTGCAGAAATAATTATGAGGACATAATGGTGGCGTTACAGCGCAAATATGGCGGCGATCATAAAAAGGAGCTATATAAATGGAGCTACGTGGCAGGGTGCAGAGAGCAAATGAGAGGCTCCAGGATTTCGCCATGGAGATAGAGCGCTTGGTGCAGCTAATATACCCTGGGGAAAACCATCCACTTCTAGAACAGTTCAAAGTGGAGGCATTTGTTAATGGTATTCGTGACCCAGATATTAAGCACGCGCTTTGCGCTAAGCAAAACACATCCTTTGCTGAAACCATTACTTACGCTCTGGCTCAAGAAACAGCAAGTCATTTGTGCGAAAAGTTGAAGTAGCTGCTGAAGATGAGAAAACAACAATGGACGACATAAAGCAAATACTTGAATCGGTAAAGAAACTCTTAGATGAAAGACAAGCTAAGACAAACGCTAAGTGCTTTAATTGCGGTAAAGTCGGCCATTTTCAAAGAAACTGTAAGGCAGCAAGAAAACGAGCTAGATCTGTTTCGCCGCCAAGAAACAATAAACGTGCGACTCACAAAACATCTCAAGAGTCGTTAAACTAAAGAGAGCTAGCACTACGGGGCATGAGCGAGGGTCCCACAATCTCCATATCTGTGATGCAGCAGCAAAACAGCAATCTTACTGCAAGCGGGTATATCAACGGAGGAAAGCGTATTCTGACAATAGACACAGGAGCGTCGCAGTCTATAATCAGGCGCGACTTGGTAAAAGGAAAAATGGAGCCGCTAAGTTATGTCAGACTGCGTACTGCCACTGGAGAATTTGCAGCGGTCTATGGCAAGATAAAACTCAGGGTATCTATCGGCAGGCTAAGTGTGGAGCACGTATTTATTGTGGCTGATATTTTGGATGAAGTAATTATCGCAGTCGACTTTATGATTTATAATGGAATCGATTTGCGTATGAGTCAGCAAATAATGATTTGGAGAAAGGTGAAGATACCACTTGAAATCGGGTATGAGAGAAAGGATCCACCAAAATGCTTCAACTGCAGTAAAGAGGGACACTTAGCGCGTAACTGCAGGTCGCCGAGGAAAATAAAAGAAATACGCCATCAGAAAAGCAGAAATAGTACGAAGGACGAGAAACGACACCACATCGTAAATGTGCGACGTATACACATAGATACGAGCAAAGAATGTACGAAAGCGCAGAAGGGTGACCACTAGTTGTCAATTGGTCAGTTGGATAAAGAGGACAGAGATATATATCTCTCCAGAGACGAAACCAAGTACGGAAGCTCCATGAATTTGTGCGTAAGAGGATTGAGTGCACAAGTGTTAAAATGAAGGCCAGGATTAAACGTACTGCATACTCCGAGGGATTTAAAGAGGGACCGATGATTAACCCACAACAGAAGTAAGTTCACTGGGATGGAACTTAGGAAGTAATTGTGGAACAAGATTAACGTGAGTACCTGCCAACTCGGCCTAACCTCACGGTGGTCTTAGCACCGAGTGAAACTTAGGCGTAGACTAGCGCCCCCATTGTGTAGTATAACAACACTTTACGATTGCCACCAATCGCTTTTTGTGTGTGATACAGTCACAATGAGTAGCAATTTATATAAAATGGCAAGCCTTTCCAAGGCAAGCCTAGATTCATATTATAACCTCTTGCTTAGGGGTTTGGAGACTATCCAAACTCCGTCTGTTGAGAGTGCAACAGCACACTTGATCGACCTTGCACCTTACCTACTTAATCGATCTTAAACCACAACCACCACGTGTACCCCCGAAGGGGACCTCACCAATAACCGGTCACAGAGAGGATAGGCTCTCTGTAGGGCCACCGACTCCCGTGGTACCAGTCCTTTGGGCACTGGTCGGATCTTGAAGAGAACCCGTGATTTTACTCACAGACCTTTTCTTCCAGATTTAGGCTCTAGGAACTCTAGCGTCTGGTGCCCCTATTTTCCACGAGTGGACCGCGTCAAAGCATTTGCCATATTCCTGCAGTGACAATTGGAACCCCCGGGGGTACCTTAGAAAGTAATAAAGCAGCTAAACGACGTAGTTTACAGAATACAGAAATTTCAGAGCCCAAGATCAAAAATGAAAGTTGTGCACTTGGAGCGGTTAGCCAACTATGGTAAAGGTACATCTGTGCCTGTTTGGGACGAACAGGTTTGAGAAGGGGGTAGTGTTACGAAAGAAGAATTTATTCATTATAGGCTCTGAACAACAATACTCGAACAACAACAACAACAACATTAATGGTTTGTTTTCTTACAATGATGAAAGAAAGAAACGCCTCATACAAACATTCGCACATACACATATACACACACACATTAAATAAACGCTCTTCTGTTAAATACACAGGCACATACATAAATACAAGCATAAACAAATAAACAGCCACACAAACGGGTATAAAGAAATAAACAACACACAAAGAGAAAACAAGAGCAATAACAATCGAACCTGCCACATCTGTCTCGAATAGAACATTCTGGTGCTTTAAAATCACCTATATAAGCGAATCGTGCTGGCGAGTAGTATGGCAGTATTAATTTAAAAGTCAAAGAGTTAAGTTGTCGAATTTTAAGAGTGTTTAACAGTTTGCTGTATTTTTGAACAGTGGTGTTATATAAATAAAGTGACTTACAGTAAAAGTAATAACAGAGTGTATTTATTTTGCAATTAAAAGAACCCAACTTAAAGTAAAAACGTAACAATATGTCAGATCTAATGTCTAGTGCTTTCCACCAGACAATAACTCCGTAGAGTAAGATCGGCTTGATTACCACTTCAAGTGGCCACTTAACAATCCTTGGAGTCATTCCCCAAACCACAATCGAATGAAGCGCCGTTTCAACAGATTTGCCTTTTGTATATGCGTGTTGAGATGGCGAAATGAGATTCTTATCGATTGTCATCCTTATCTGAATGTCAATAAATCTCTCTAGCGTTCTGAGCAAGAAGGATGTTAGACTGATGGGTCTAAAATCTTTTGCTTTTGCATGAGATGATTTCCCTCCTTTGGGGATGAATATCACATTGCACTTGGTCCAGCAGCAAGTGTGTTACCAGATTTAGATTGTTTTGTAGATCGGAGATTTATAAGGACGGAAGCTTTTGATCGCCCAATGTAGCCTATCCGCATCAATGTTTACGGAGATCGGTATACGGCACATCTGAATAGCATTCTGTTGCAAACCCGTAGGTGATCGGCACCCTGAAAAATAAGTGTCCAACAGGACTTCCAATGACTCATGCGCACTAGTTGTACAAGTTCCGTCTAATTTCTGAATATATCCAGGAATTGACGGTTGTTTGGCAAGTACTTAACGTAGTCTGCTAGTCTCGGAAAAGCTCTCAATGCCACTGCAGAAGTCTTTCCAAGATTTGCATTTTGAGTTCCTAACCTGATTCTTAAATTTGTTCACAGAAGATTTATAGTGTGACCATTTACCTGTCCTCTTTGCTTCATTGAACAATTTCCGACAAATCAATCCGAGGACCACAATGGTGGTCTACGAGTTGTACGTTGAATCTACGGTTTACAGGACCTCCCCGTTGCATCTTCAATGTCTGTATTGTCCCTAATATTTATGGGATGAGTGAGTGCGACTGAGAGGAACATTTTCTGCTTTTCCCAATCCGTTCGTCGCCTATTTGTATAGGTTATAGCATTATCTTTCTTTCTAGCAATTGTAAATACAAGATAACGATGGTCGGAGAAGGAGCAGTCATTGGAGACTCTCCAGTTCTCTATCAGAAATGCATAATGCAGACTAACAAGCGTAATATCTAAAACCTCTTGTCTATTTGATACAACAAAAGTGGGCTCAGAGCCCCTATTTGCAACTACCAGATTATTATTAAATATGAAATCAAGGATGCACTCACCTCTTTTATTGATATCGGAGCTACCCCAGATGTGATGATGCGTAATTGCGTCGGCACCCATTGTTATGGATGGATTGGTCCATTCTAAAACGAATTTTAAGATATCTTAAAGGAACTAAATCACTTAAACTACAATTTGAAAAGAGCAAAGAATCCTATAATCTGGTTGGTTACGTACATGCTGATTGGGTTTCTAACACAGATGATCGAAAATCTACCTGCGGGTACATATACATATATATGCACATATACATATATACTGTACATATACATATATACTGCACCATATACATATATGTATATGTTGCAGCAAAAAACAAGCGAAGCTGGGTATGTTGGTTTAAGTTTGGCTACCTCAGAAGGCTTATGGTTGAAAGGTATTTTAGATGACAACAAGGTGATAACAACTGAAAAACCTTTTTTACTATTTAAAGATAATGCTGGTTGCATTGCTATGGCGAAAAATTCAGAATGTAAAAGATCGAAACATATTGACATTAAACATCATTTCATAAGAGTTCATGTGCTAAAGGGTCATTTGAAGATACAACATATTTCAACGAAGTATCAACCCAGCCAGCAAAATTGTGCGACATCCATAAGATATCTGACAGAAATGTCTACAAAAAAAAACTGAGAATCGTATACGAATTCTGTCAGAGTTCTAACCCAAAAATATATGAAGTGGTTGACACGAAGTCTGACAAATATGTCGTGGGAAATTCTAAGTTTCTTTCCGATACTTCTGATAGAAATCTAACAGAATTCTAAACAAAAAAACATGAAAAGTTCTGTTATAACATCAGACATCTGAAAGATATCTGAAAGAATGTCTGATGAAATTATTCTTTTTGAATTTCGCATTTATACATTTGAGGTCGTTGTCCCGCAGTTATTTGTTAGATCTTGTTATCTAAAATGTAAAAAATAAATTATTAAAACTCAAATGTATATAATTTAAAACTTACCAGGCTGAGGCTTTTTTAGATGTTCCTTTAATTCCCTTTACAATTTTTATTTTCTACCGTGGAAAGCTTGGAAGGAGGTTTCATGGAAAACAAAAGTTTAGTGCCTAACAGCACAGCGAGTATTCCTCAAAGTTTTCTAAAGCGCAACCAGTTTTTTCTTCATTGAATGTGACAACATATTTTCATTGAAAAACATAAACAAAAAATGAAACAATTTACGAAATCTATCAGATAGCTATCAGACATGTCGAAAATAAAATTTCCCAGACACGTCTGACAGAAATCAGTAGGAAATATCTGAAAATAAAGTCAGAAATTTATCAGAAATGTCTGATTCAGACAATGTCGGAATATTTTGCTGGCTGGGAAGTTGCTGATGTCTTTACAACAAATATTCAGAGGTGCGGTTTATAATTTAAATTCTTTTGTAATACATGTGTTGATATTTTTAATATAAAATATGATATGTACATATTCTATACATATAAAAAAATAGTAACTCACTTCTGTCTGTCTGTCTTCTTTTCATTGACGTTCGCATCACGTAAAAACGACTGGACGGATTTTAACAAAATTTTGTGAGGAGCTACCTAAGTATCCTGGTCCCAATATAGGATACTTTTTTCCTCAAGAAAGTGGAGAAAAAGCAGTGAAAGTACGCAGTTGAACTAACCGGATATGAATACTTTACTTTTAATAAAGTAAAAAAATACATAAACTGATACGTAGCATATCTTAAGGCGGAACTAAAAACACCGGTATTACCACATAGCACTAAATCGCCGGCGAAGTAAAATAATTTTAAATTGGCTATGCTAGCTTCAAACTAATTTGCCTAAAGAACACCAGAAGCGCTTCCGAAGCTTTACTATCGCACTAACCATCTGTCTTATCTACTACTATTCCTTTCTAAAGGAAGTAACACAGTTAATGTAGGCATTAATTGCCTAAGTGTTACTTCTCTTAAAAAAAAAAAAAAACTAAAATCGTAAGGGTCTTTGATGTGGATTGCTTTCAAAGCAAAATCGAACAAAATATTGAAGGACGCTGACGAAGTGGCGGGCACAGCTAGTAATGAATAACAATGTATCTGAGGGTGCTGTAGCTTAAGTGGTTAGCACGTTGACTACTAAGCAATGGTCACGAGTTCAATACTCAGCCATGGCAACATCAATTTTTTTGATATGTATTAATTTTTCTTTATAATAATGCATATCACAGCGCCGGTATTATCACATAGCACTAAATCGCCGGCGAAGTAAAATAATTATAAATTGGCTATGCTAGCTTCAAACTAATTAGCCTAAATAACACCAGAGGCGCTGCAATACTGTTCTAAAAATAATCATAACGTGAAATTGCAGTGTTGCCAGAATGGAAGCTTTACTATCACACACTAACCATCTGTCTTATCTACTATCCCTTTCCAAAGGAAGTACCATAGTTAATATAGGCATTATGTCTGAGTGGTACTTAAAAAAAAAAAAAAAAAATAGATCGAGCCCTATGGCACACCGTAATCATTATTCATATTATTTGATTTTATATTGTTTACTTTCGTTTTTTTGCACTCTTCTGCTTAAGTATGAATTAAGCCAGCTTATCTTTTTATTAAAAATTTTCGGTCTATAATATCAAAAGCTCTTTTAAAATTCAAAAAATTGCTAATATTTTATTATTCTTATAACTTTTTTCTATCTGTTTATTACATAATTTATGTATGTACATTCATTTATAATATTATGTCTGACTTAAAAATATATTACTATTTAAATCAGCGTGAAAAAATCTTTGCTATGATTTGAAAATAGGGATGGAGTTTAATCCGGTTCGAAGAACCGAAATGTGCATGAGAAAATTTAAATATTTTAATTGCTTTTCATATGTAATTAATTTTATTGTTGTCTATTTAAAAAACGTTGTTTCGGGCTTAGTGGTTCGTTTATTACATGGTTGTACAATATTGTTTGTAATTAAAAATGTACATGTACGTATAAAGGATTGCATTTTAATCCCTCAATTAGGGTGACAAGCGCAGATAGCTATCAATATAAATCCGTTTTAGAAGAAATTTTAAAAGAATCGATTGATAAACTTAATTTAAATTTTATGTCTACACTTTTCTTATAAAGAGATAAAGAAAAAAAGAGATAAAGAAAAAAAATAGACACCAGCAGAGTGTAATGTATTTTCTAGACAGCAATTTCAAAAAGCTCTATCTTCTATGAAATATAAGTTGCGATCCCGTACTCAACATTGGGAGCCCTCGGGATCCCAATTATACCGAAAACTGTTCCCGTACTGCAAGATTGGGTAAAATAGAGTAGTTTTTCTTCCTGCCCGAAACAGCCCATACTTTTTATTTGGGTAGATTGTGAAAATACAAAACAATCAAATGTTTGAAAATAAACAAACAAAATTAAAAAATTATGTTTTTATGCTCACAAAATTTATTATTTAAAAGTTTTTTCATAAAAGATTAGTAAGTTAAACTTCCAAATTATGCTAAAAAAATGTCATACATACAAAATATTTGTGTTTTTAGTTTTTACTATGTGCGAATGCATGCAAAACACTTTGACATCACGTTTTGGGATATAAAGTTGGTTTTTAGTGTTCCCGTACTTTTAAGCATTTTTGTCTCTTAAATAGTTTTGGGGTAAATAGTGGAATTACTCATACAGATTTCATTGAACCTAAAGTATGTCATACATTCTATAGATATCAATTTATGTCTGGAGTATTTTTACTTAATATCATATTCTAATTGAATTTTATGTATGGATATCATTTTATAATTTAATATAATGTCAGCACTTTGACTGCATTTTAAAATTTAAATATATAATTAATTGATTTTAAAAAATAAAGACAATATTAAATGTTGTTTTATTATTATTATTTTACCAAACTTTTCCCAAAAAGTACGGGATCGCACCTATAATAAAAATTAAAATTTCTCATATCCTATTTCTTTGATAAGTTTGTTTAAATAGAAAATTAACAACAGTTGAAACTACCTTGTAGATAGATACGAAGAGTGCTGATGACAGACGTAGCTGTCTAGAAAATGCATTCCACTCTGCTGGTGTCTAATTTTTTCTTTGTCTCTTTATAATTACGAACTTAAGGCTAAATAATTAATTTATTATATAATATTTTTATTATATAATATTTTATTATATAATAAGTCAAATAAAAATAAAATTCAGATAAACTTTAAGAATAGTTATTTTAGATATAGAAAGATGTAAGCAGAATTTATGTAACTTTACATTTTTTTTCATCTTCCAGACTCTTTCGCGACAAATTCTTGGAACAAAAATATTCTAAAGCTTACACACTTTCTACTGAGTACGCCGAACACATTAAAAAGTCAACCCTACAAAAGTTTTTCTTTTTACTATTATTTTTGGACAGAGCCAAAGAAAAACGCATTATAGCCCATAATCCATGTCTATTTAATAAAAAATCTCCTCATAAAGAAACTCGCGAAATTCTTTTACGTTTTTCCTCTGAACTGTTGGCAAATGTTGGTGATATTACCAGAGAACTAAAACGTTTGGGTTACGTGTTAACTCATAAGCAATCTTTTTTGGATGAATTTGATTACGCTTTTCACAATTTAGCAGTTGATTTAAGAGATGGTATACGTTTGACCAGAGTCATGGAGATTATTTTATTGCGAGATGATTTAACAAAGCAATTGAGGGTACCGGCCATTTCTCGCCTGCAAAGAATTTTTAATGTTAATTTAGCTTTAAAGTCCCTGAGAGAGGCTAATTTCCAATTAAAGGGAGATATAGTGGCCAATGATATAGTGGATGGTCACAGAGAGAAAACTCTGTCGTTGCTATGGCAAATAATTTATAAATTTAGATCACCCAAATTCCATGCAGCTGCTAGAGTCATACAAAAATGGTGGAGACACTCTTGGCTGAGAATTGTTATTCAACGAAGAATACGTTATAAAGAAGAACAGAGACGTGAATCTGCTGCGGTTCTAATACAAGCCGTTTATCGGGGATTTGCTGCCAGACGCAGTGCAAGAATTTATAAAGAGCAGTGCACCAGAGCTGCTGTGGTCTTTCAAAAATATATTCGACGTTATTTTGCACGTAAAAAATTTCTTAAAACGAAGCTGTGTGCGTTAGTAATACAGAGGAGGTTGAGATCTTCTCTATTGGGAAGACAATGTCGCGAAAACTTTTTACGATGGCGTAAAAGTGCAATATGTCTCCAACAACATTGGAGAAATAGAAAACAAGCGAAAATTTTAAGACAACTGGCTGCCTTAGATAAATGTAAATATATACAACAAAGAAATAAAGCAGCCACTTTAATACAGACTATTTGGCGAGGTTACAAAGTAAGAAAAGAAAATTCAAGAATAATTTCGGCAGTTTTGGTATTGCAAAGAGTCTTTAGAGCCAGCCAACTAATGAAACTTCAATATAGAAAATATTTAGATCTGAAAAAAGTGACGGTTTTTGTACAGACTAAATTTAGAGCTAAAGTTGCAATGAAGAATCAAAGGAATATTTACCAATTAATAAGATCCCGTATTATTTATATACAACGTTTATATCGGGCCACTGTTGTAATGCGTAAGCAACATAAGGAGTATTTAACTGTTCGAAGAAAGGTAATGTTCATTCAACAGAAATGGCGAGCCACTTTATTGGCTCGTGAGGTCAGAGTGAAGTACTTAGAAATACAATATTACACTTTGGTTGTTCAACAAAAATTCCGAGCCAAAAAACAAATGGAAATCGAACGTAAAAAATATTTGCATCTACAAACTTGTATTATTAACATTCAACAGCATTTTAAAGCCAAATTGGAAATGCGTGCCGAATATAGTAGATTTCAGAGAAAATTACAGGCCATTAAAACTATTCAAAGCCACTTTAAAGCGTACAACACAATGCGTTATCAGAGAGCAAAATACCAGGGCACCAGAGAAGCTATTTTGTGCATTCAGCAACACTTTAAAGGATTTTTAAAAATGAGAGAAGAACGTAATAAATTTTTGCAACAAAAAAAGGCTGCCATAGTCATCCAAACTGCTTTTAGGGCATGGCGCTTAATGAAGTTGCAAAAAAGAGATTTTCAGAGAATAAAACAAGCTGTTATTTATATACAAATGCGCTTACGGTGCACTTTAGCAATGAGAGCACAAATAAGAGAATACTTGAAAATACGAAGTTTAATTATTTTCGTACAAACACGTTACAAGGCCAAACTATTGGCAAGAAAAATGAGAAAAGAATTTTTACATCAGCGTACAATAATTATTTCTCTTCAAAAAAGATTCCGAGCAAAACAATTAATGTTAATAGAACAAAAACATTATCAACTAGTACGATCCTGTATTATTGTCTGGCAAAGACATTTTCGTTCTCACCTGCTAACAAAAAACCAACAGGCCAACTATCAACAAATACGGACATCAGTCCTTAAAATACAAACTTGGTTTAGGGCCACACAACAAATGAAACGAGAAAGGGAAACGTATCAACGTATTCGGTCCTCCACCATAACAATACAACAAAGATGGCGAGCCACCTTAGAAGCAAAAAAACAAAGAATTACATTCCTTAAAACTCTACAGAATATTAAATATTTACAAAGTTTAATCAAGGCTACACTAGCCATGAAAACGGAAAGAGAACAATATCAAAAACTTAAGGCTGCAACTAGTATTATACAAAGACGCTACCGAGCTGTTCGTGAAATGCTACAAATACGTACTCAATATCAACTAATACGTTCACTTATCATTTGTATACAACGGCGTTTTAGAGCCAAACAAGCCACGTTGAAGCAGCGTAGGGAATTCTTGATTCTAAAAGCCACCGTAATACATTTGCAACAGAAATTTAGAAACCGGCAAAAAATGCTAATAGAGAGAGAACATTTCTTACAGTTGAAAAAAAATATCGTTAAATTTGAAGCTCATGCTCGTGGACTGTTAGCGCGTCGCCGTTTTCAGGCTCTCTTGACACCTGAAATGATTGAATTGTTAAGGAAGAAAAAAGCAGCTAAAATTATACAACGTTTTTGGCGAGGCTATCGTATACGTAAACGTTTAAATAATGTACGTATCAAGGTTATACGTAATAATATTGCCCTTCTTAAGGAGACTGCGAATACAGTGAATTCTATTAAGTTTAAAGTACACGATGCGATACGTTTATTAAGAGGAAGATTTAGTGCATCTGAGGCGTTGCACGTTCTAATGAGGTTGGGTAAGTAAAAACTTTCACTCTTATAGCCTTTTTACACTGATCAACATCTTAGTGAAACTTATGAAAGATTTGCGACAACTGTCAAGAAAAAAAGTAGACTTATAATTTTGCAAATAAAAAATAAAAAGATGAGTTTACAGGAAATATTAATAATAGGACTAATAGGTGGTTTCTAAAACCAACCGAAGTGTTAATGTTTTTAGAGCTTTTTAGAGGAATAAGATGTAAAAGACTTCTTACTTGACATCCATCTATAAATATAATAAAATAGTAACTTTTTCCCATCCGTCTGTCTGTCTGTGTTCGCATCACGTAAAAACTACTGGATGGATTTTAATAAGAATTTGTTACGAGGTACCTTGGTATCTTGATTCCTGTTTATATACACTAGAAATTTTAGGAATTCAACAACATATAAACAAAGTAATGAACATAAAAGATGACACAGATAGTTTGAGCGCCAGATAAAAACTTGCAATATTTTAAATACCAGCCTGTGATATTACCCAGCAAAATTTTTACTCACAACTTTAATCGGAACAACTTCTTAAATGCATTACTTACTAGCTCTATTCGCCACTCGCTGCATTACCTAGAAGCTATTTAATAACTACTTCATTATAATGAATTATATAACTCATTATTTTCTTGTATAAAATAATACATTTAGTTTAAAAATGAAAATGTTTTACGATATAGTAGGTAAAACTTTTAGATCTAAAATTTTTTAATATGCTAATATTTACAAGACAACGTTGTTGTACAAAAATGTGTTATTAAAAAAATTATTTTTAATACATTTAAATGTTTTTTTTTTCAAATTACCATTAACCTGCCTCTCGTGAGCAAATCAGCTGTATGAATATTCATACGCAATATAATACACTATAGCCTAATTCACAATCTTGTGCAAATGGTCTTGCATCGTAGCATTTGCAAAATTGTATTGGATAATTTTACAACACACTAACAAAATATATAGAAATGCATATGCTACACATTGGAAAATAAACAACACCTAAAACCATAGTTTTTATTTGCTAGGCATTGGCAAACTGACAGCTGACAATATAAATTAAATAAAAAATATGGAAATTAAAATCAACAAAAAATATGAAAAAATTAAAATCGAAAAACCAAAAAAAGGAAAAAAGAAGGTAAGAATTTAAAAATGGATCCGCATGGCCACAATTATATTTTATTTGATATCTATTACTGGATTGTGTGGATACGGAATTTTATTTTTAATAATTCCGTGATCTTAACTATTCCTTGTACTAAAAATTACAATGAATTACTGTTACGTTGCCGTTAACTGTAATCTATTACTAGACTACAGTCAAATTTTGTATTTGTATTTTTGTATTCCGAGATTTGTCGTATGTCTCGTACAGTAGTTTTCTATGTAAGACTGCTCCTATTAATTGTTATTTAATACTAGACGACTGACGATTTTTGGACATAATACATCTTTTATAGTGTGATAATTCCGTGTCTTTTTGTGTTTGCAACTTCCGTTGGAACACTGTTATACTGGACTAATGAAGAATTTTAGACAATGCACGCTTGATTTGAATGAATATTTTATTAATTAGAGTGCGTGAAATACATACATATGTAACTTTGTTGAAAACATCTTCTTTATCAGTTTTATCTATTAAAATTTACTATTTGTACTTTCCTTCAACGAAATTTTTATTGTAGAAAAAATTCCAATAGGAAATTTTTGGTTTTGAAAGAAGTGTTACAAACTGAAATAAAAAACCGTTCACAATTAATGGGAAATTTTTACAATTGCATAAATTTACAATCTCAAATGCACAAGATTGTGAATTGGGCTTATGTTTTATTTATTTAGAGTAAGAAAATAAATGTTGAAATTAATTGCCCTTCTATTATTTACGCATTTTTATGCATTTTGTATTTCAAACAAATTTATATAAATATAGGTATGTATGTACATATGCCTTCATGTGATATAAGTATTTTTTTACAAATATTTTTACAGCAGAATTAATTTTATAAATGACATCGTATTATTTTACCCATCTGTGAATATTAAAATTTTTTGTTAATTAGTTGTATTTAGCTTATTATTTGGATCCTAAGCAAGTTGATTCGCTTATGTTTTTTTAAGTTTTAAAATGTTTATGGAAAAAATATTCTTAGCATATATGTAGATATTGTTATACCAAAGGGTGCTGTAGCTCAACTGGTTAGCACGTTGATTACAAAAACGATGATCACGAGTTCAATACAATACTCAGGCGTGCCAACATAAAATAAAATAAAGTTTTCTGATAATATTCTATTCTCTTAACAATAATTTAAGCGCCATCCTTTGCCATAATTATAATATAAATTAAAACTACGGTACGTACTGTTCTAAAAATAAGTATTGTTGCACTGCCATAACTACTGAAACTTAGCTGTCACACAAACCACTTTCTTATTTACTCCTACAAAAAATGTTTTTTTTTTTTATATTTATCACGTAAACTTACCTATTTCAAGTACATATTTTTTTGGTTCTGATTATTTAATTTGTATTGGCTACTTTTAGCGACATCCCGAGAAAAAATAAGTAGTTCTTTCAGTGGAATTGTAAGTAGTTGCTACAACGATTTCTCATTATTAAATAACTTTTTGGTAAGTGAAGTTTTTTCTGAATACTTTTTTAAGTTTTGTGTGTAAAAAAAATCATGTTGGTTTGTTTACTGATAGAAAAAATGTTATCACTATTACAATTATTATTATCAATGTAACCTGATATGTACTGTAAGTTTGTTCAAACATAATTTTTTTAATAGTTTCTAATTGTAACTGTGTTGATTTGTTTTATTTTTAATTAAATATACGACCCCTTGAGAAAGTGGACATAAAATTCACGAAACGTTGGTGAAATATCTGGTAAAAACTAGTTTTTATTTACATTAAACACTTTAGGTCTTACTAGCTTGTAATACTAAATAATCTTTATAAATAAGAAATTTTACATGGCCAAAAAATATACAACACCAATAACGTATTTTGTTTGTTGGTCTTTTGTTAAAGCTTTAAAACACTTCTCATTGTGTTTTGTAGAATTTTATTACCTACAGAGTATTTTTGGCTCCTCTAAAATTAGGAAAAAGGTTTCCTGATGATCTGGCCTGAGCAACCAGTGAAATACCTATAGGAACTAGCTCCTTTCCCCTAACAAATAAATTGCATTTTTATTATAAAACGTTATGGGTAATTAGCATAATATTAAATAATTAATAATCTGGGTAAATTTTAAGTGTCAGCCTATTACTGTTCAAATATAAGGACTTTCTATGGAAATATAAAGAGCCTACCTATTGCGCTTCAAAAAATAAGGCAGTATAAGAGAATAACATTAACACCCTTTAATTGTTATACCTTCAGAGTCTACCTATTCTACCTGATTAAAAAAATAAGTCAATATACGAGAAAAACAAGTCACTGCCGGAACACCCTTTTATTTTTAGTAATTATCATGGCAACATATCTTCTGTACATATTTCAGGAGCCTACATATTACGGTTCAAAAAATAAGGCTCAATATGGGAACACCCTTTAATTTTGAGGTTTAACTTTATATACTTGTTTATAAAGCGAACATAGGTTTAATTACTGTCTGCATATTTTAAGTAGATTCTTCCTACAGCTCAATAAATAAACACATATACGTTTAAAAAACGTCTATATCGGAACACACTATCAGTTTTAGTATTTGTTGCTGTATCGGCAGTTATACATCTTCTGTGAAAATTTTAAATGTCTATCTATTACGATTCTAGAGATAAAAGGCGCTAACAGACGGACGGACGGACAGACATTGTAGCGGAAACAATAAATTAAATAAATTAGTCAAGTGCGAGTTAGTAGTTTTGTTTGGTCTTATTTAAATAAAACCAAAAATTTACTTAAATAAAACCAAAGGATAACATTATCCTTGTTAACTTGTTAACACTTTCATAAACATTTAAAATTCCTTTTTTATTATTTGTCCGTTCGACTTCACTATTGAATTATTAATGATCCTTATTCTATAATTACATGTTTTTATATTCCTTAGAAGAATACTGGTTAAATGAAACATATGTATGTATGTACATATGTACTTATTAAACAAAAACAAAATAAGTAAATTGGGCATGAAGAATTGTAGTTGTCACATAGTAACAAATAAAACTTGCAACTGGGAATGAAGAAATACAATTACTTATCCTATGTACGAATCATGCGTACGTAGGAAAGTAAGAATGTAATTGATATACATACATATGCAACTTAGTAACAGTAATAAGTTGCGTCTGGGAATGCAGAATCATGACTTACGCTTAGTAACAAAATAAACGTAAACAAGAATATAAACAAACAAGATCGGTCATTCATAATTGTACATAAAAACGTAGACATTGTGCATGTTCGATCGTTGTTGTTGTAACTTATAAAAGACAAAAAACAAGAGCTTACAATAAGGCATGATTGGGCAAAGTAACAACTTAATTAATAAGTTACATTTAGGGTGTTCATATCTATTATTAAGTTACATGTACATACATATGTATACATAACATCCCCATCGTTTGATTGACGCTCCGAGGAAATTTTAAGTGAATGCGAAAAAAATAATTATTTTAAATAAAATTTTATAATATAAATTCTGTATTAAATAATATTTTTTTTGTTTTTGGAACTATCTTAAACTAAAGAGTTATTACTATACATAGCACAATATTTTAAATAAATTATCTTTCTTAGAATTATAAGCATCGTTTTAACAAAACAAATGCAGGTTTTATTTTTAAATTTTATTTTTAATATTTCTTTGCTATAATTTCTTTTGGCTATTTAAAGAAGCACAGTGTTATCAAAAATTTTTTATTGAAATTGTTACTTTTGTAAATTCGAAATTTACTGCTAAAGATATTTATTATTAAATAATAACATTTTGCTTAAATATAAAAGTGGATTACACAAAAATTTGATACAATTTTTAATCTTATATTTTTTTCACATGAACAGTCCAAAGAAAATAATGTAATAATAGGTATATATGAAAATTAAATATCAGTCATAAATAAAGGGTATTTTTCTTTAGTTTTACATTTTCTAATAAAAACAATATTATAAAAATAAAAAGGATTTATTAAAGTTTCTTTTTCCTCTTAACATGTGACTTGTAATATTTGTGTCCAGTTTGGGTTACAACATGGTCATTATCTAATGGATCAACATAAAATTTTCTAAATCTTGCATGGTTTTTCCCACCTCTATCACTTTTAAGATAAACTTCACCGCTTTGGACTTCACAATCCTCACGGTTTCTATTCAATTTCGCTATTGAGGCTTCCTTAGATTTCGTTAGTCTGTCCTTTATCTTTGGGTAATCTTCTGCTCTTACTACACCATTTATGAAGTCATTAGGCTTACATCCTGTGGTCGAATGGATCGTATTGTTGTAAAACATGATCACCTTATAAATTTTTTCCTCTACAGTATCGGTCTCTCTACCCGGGCCGTGTCTTAGTAGACGAATATGCTCGTTCATAGTGTTGTGGAGCCGTTCCACGTCCGCGTTTGACGTATGATTGTTGTTGGAAATAAAATGAATTTCAATATTTCTCTGCCTTAAAAATTCCATTAGTGGCGGTGCCTTAAAACCCAACTCATTGTCAGTTACTATCTTCTCAATGTTTCCCACAATACTGAGATATTGGGTGAGGGCTTTTTTAAATTCTATCCAAGATCTATTTTGTATTCTTATTGCCTGAGCGAATTTGGTAAATTTATCAATAATAGTTAAAAACAATGTCTTCTGTAAGCTGTAAAAAACATCAATATGAACTATTTGTCGGGGTCTGTCAGGAGTTTCAGTTATCGAATATTTTTGTTTAATAGGATTGCGATCGTATTTCTCCACGTTACAAATGTGGCAATTATTAATATATTGTTGAATTCGAACTTTCAATTTCGGATGATATATCCTTCCTTTTAACTGTTCAAAATTCTCGTTTATACCTATCTATGGTTATTTCTATAGTGCTCTATTTTAATATGTTCATAAAGATCATTCTCATCCACGACATCTTCAAGCAAATTGCTGCATTTTACAATATTAAGGTGAGGGTTTACAGAAAAATACTTCAAAAATGTTTTATTAAAAATTTCAAACAGAGAGTTATCAGAAATATAAGTAGCGTTAACTTTCGTTGGGTGAAAATAATTTCTTATTATTGCTATTATATCTGTTTCATTGAACCTACTTGCTGAAATAACTTTTCTAGAGTTATTAAAAACTGAGTTACAGACCACTCTTAACGAATTATTGGTCGAATTTTCGATGATAAATTGATGTTTGTACGAATTCAGTGGAGAAGCACTTGTTGCTATTGTATTTGCTCGTGGTTGTTGAATTAAATTAACTTGGGGTCCTATACGAGACAATGCATCGGCATTTCCATTCTTTATTTCTCGTTTATATAAAATTTCATAATCAAATTCTTCTAATCTCAACCTCCATCTAATTAATTTAGAATTTGGCTCCTTAATAGACACAAGCCATTGCAATGGTTGATGGTCTGTTTTGATGACAAATTTTCTACCGAAAAGATATGGCCGAAAGTATGAAACGGCCCACACTACTGCTAGAAGTTCTTTTTCAACCGTACTATAATTTATTTCGTGTTGATTTAGCGTTCTACTCGCTAAGCAAATAGGGTGATCGTCTTGCGATAAAACAGCACCAAGTGCGAAATTGGTTGCATCTGTATTTACAACAAATTTCTTATTAAAATCGGGATATACCAGTATCGGGTCATTGACTAAAAGTTTTTTTAATGTTTTAAAAGTATCAATATACTCTGGGTCATTTACATTAATTTTGGCATCTTTCTTAAGATATATTGTCATGGGCCTGGCTATCTTAGCATAATCTTTTACAAATTTACGGTAATATCCGCTAAGTCCTAAAAATTCTGAGGAATTCATAATGACCTCCTTCAACTGAGAATGCTGTTTTGTGAACATCTCTTTCATCGATTTCTACTTGATGGAAACCTTTAGCTAGATCTAAGGTGGTGAAATACATACATCTCCCAAGTTTGTCAAGAATTTCCTCTACATTAGGAATAGGGAAACGATCTTCTATAGTATTGTCGTTGAGCCTCCTATAATCTATTACTAAACGCCATTTCTTTTCGCCACTTGCGTCATCCTTCTTCGGCACAATCCATATAGGAGCGGAGTATGGAGACTTGGAAGGCCTAATAATTCCAGATTCCAGCATTTCCTGAATTTGTCTCTTGACCTCATCCTTGTGGATATAAGGATATCTATAGGTTTTCGAGAATACTGGTAATTCGTCTCTAGTAATAATTCGGTGTTTTATAGCGTTCGTGAATGTCAGATTAGAATTAGTTTCATAAAATAATTTGCTGAAGTTGTTTAAAATATTTTTTAAACTTTTTTCCTCTTCGGAGTTCAAATGGTCCGTTCTAATTCTACTGAATAAATTAACCTCCCTATTCACATCTTGCAATAAATTATCATTAAGTAAATGATAATTTTCAGGAGTTACTGGCTACGAACTACTTTCTGTAAGGTAAATTAAATTCGGACATTCAAGCGTACTGGATTCAATTTTAAAATTTTGCGCATTATAAACGCCTTCCTTTATAATTATCTCGTCATTTTTGTTTCTATGCTCGACGACATGTATTAATCCACATTTAACTGGAGTAAGAAATTTAACATGTTGAAATCTTGGAAATAATAGAGGTACAATTCTATTATTTAATCGTAATTGGTTTCTATCGTAATCTATAACTGCATTGTATGTACGTAAAATATCGTTCCCTATAATACCGTCGTAATCATCGTGGAATCTACACTCTATTAAGTACATCATTTCATTCTCACTTCCTAACTCTGTAAACATTGGTATTTGGTATATAGTGTTCGTCAAAATGTCATTTTGTAGGGTCTTCAAGGTCATGGTTCCTGAACTAACTTTCCATTTAGGGTCACATAAACCAGGATTTACAATAGATTATAAATCGAAGTTTCTTTTTAAGTATTATATAAGGTAACT
Organism: Phasia obesa; assembly: GCA_949628195.1. NCBI lineage: Eukaryota > Metazoa > Arthropoda > Insecta > Diptera > Tachinidae > Phasia > Phasia obesa. The sequence continues at coordinate 51,335,362 of OX451218.1, read as the reverse complement.
CTCCAGAGAGGCTAGAAAATGAAAATTTTGTGCAGCAGGATTTTTGGTTGCAATACATGGTTGGCTGGCATTTTGACAATTTTTGGAAAATTCTATATTTTGCGGCATTGAAAGAGTGGTAGCCGTAGTATTAGGAGTTTTATTAAAACTTCCTGGTATTGTAGTAGGTTGCTTGTAACAACAATGATCTTTACAAAAAGAATTTTGAAAATTAGTACATGGAGTAGGCTGTGGAAAATGATTTGAAGTGTCTAAATTATGAACCATATTAATATCCATTGGTTCTGGAGCCTGTTGTCTAGAAAAAGGATTCTGATATTGATTAGGTTTCGTATAAGTATTTCCATAGTTCTGACCCGTGTTGTTATTATAATTTGAACTATTCTGGTTATTACTATAGTTAATATTCCTCTGCTGGTATCCATAGTTAAAGTTATGCCCATTAGAATCACTTGTATGGTTACGTCGGCCACTATATTAATTCTCATAACGTTGGTTACCGTGAATGTTCCTACTTGTCGTATAAGATTGATCTCTATTTCTATTACCATTATTGGCATACCCTGACGTGAAAATAATATTCATGGCTTCTTCAAGAGTCCCTGGATTCTTACATGCTATTATAGTCTTAAGTGGCTCTGGTAGCTTTTCCTTAAAAATATTGAGAGCAGTTCTCATATTGTTGTTAGCGATTTGTTCACTATTTAAATTTATTCCTAAATCAGAAACAGTTTTGTTATTAAGACTCCGAAGCCTGTCTTTAATTTCATTATAAAAATCTACAGCATTTGTCCTAATAATAAAGGTGTTTCACACCTTTTTAGGTAAAATTAGCAATTGTCTTTAAATTCACCTTCATTTAGATTTTTTTTTTATTTCATCACTTTATTTATAAAAATGTTCAGCCAAAGTTTTTTGTTTTTAAATCCTTGTTATGAGAACTTGGAAAAATATATTCTCTCACGAAGGCATCTTATCTTTGTTTTTTTTTTGTTTTAATGTATTTTTTCACAAGGATATCTGCAAGTTCTTAATAAAATTTTCACTTTTATATATATATAGTTTTGTAATATTATTATATAAATTTAATTTGATTTGAAAAATATAATTTTCACTTATATTTTTTTTAATAGTTTTTATTTTTGGTTTTTAATTCATATTTTGTTTACCCGTGAAGACAAAAATGTCAAATATCTTTTTTTGTATATAATTTTATCTTATTTAAAGTTAAAGGATACCCGGATATCCTACCGACTGCGCCAGTTTTGTTTCGTCTTATTTAAATAAAACCAAAAACACATTGTAGTTTTAATTAATAAGTTTTTATTTTAATAATTTTTATTTTATTAATAAAAATTATATTTATTATAATAAATTATTAAACATTTATAATTTTTGAAAAAAGGATAACATTATCCTTGTTAACTTGTTAACACTTTCATAAACATTTAAAATTCCTTTTTTATTATTTGTCCGTTCGACTTCACTATTGAATTATTAATGATCCTTATTCTATAATTACATGTTTTTATATTCCTTAGAAGAATACTGGTTAAATGAAACATATGTATGTATGTACATATGTACTTATTAAACAAAAACAAAATAAGTAAATTGGGCATGAAGAATTGTAGTTGTCACATAGTAACAAATAAAACTTGCAACTGGGAATGAAGAAATACAATTACTTATCCTATGTACGAATCATGCGTACGTAGGAAAGTAAGAATGTAATTGATATACATACATATGCAACTTAGTAACAGTAATAAGTTGCGTCTGGGAATGCAGAATCATGACTTACGCTTAGTAACAAAATAAACGTAAACAAGAATATAAACAAACAAGATCGGTCATTCATAATTGTACATAAAAACGTAGATAAGATTGTGCATGTTCGATCGTTGTTGTTGTAACTTATAAAAGACAAAAAACAAAAGCTTACAATAAGGCATGATTGGGCAAAGTAACAACTTAATTAATAAGTTACATTTAGGGTGTTCATATCTATTATTAAGTTACATGTACATACATATGTATACATAACAGTTAGTCTCACACACGTAGGGTTCCGTACTATGTTTAGTACGACTTTAAAAATTCAAGTTGTTCATTTTTTTATGTCTTATGGGGCACCCTTTAATTTTATAATTAATTTTAATTTAAAATTAATTAATTTAAAAATTAATTTAATTTAAAAATTAATTTTATCATATTGGCGAAAATTGCATCATTATTGGAACACCCTTTAAACTTTAGTAATTATTGTTGTAACGGCCATGGTAATACACTTTGTATAAAAATATCAGGAGACTACCCATTGCGGTTCGAAAATAAGGTAATATTCGTGAAAAACATGTCACTAATGGACACGCTTAAATATTTAGTAATTATTATAGCGGTCGAAGTAACACATCTACTATAAATACTTTAAGAATTTTATTATTTGTCACTATACGTGAAAAACATGTCACTGTTGGAACACACCTTAATTTTTAGTAATTGTCACATCGGTCGTGGCAATACATCTTTTGTACAAAATTTTAAGGGTCAACCTATTACGGTTCAAGAAATAAGGCGTTGTACATGAAAATCACGTCACTGCAGGAAAACCCTTTAATATACACATCTGTGAAAATTTCAAGATTCTACCTATCTATTACGGTTAAAAAATTAGGTCATATTCATGCAAATCACGTTACTGTCGGAACAACCTTTATTTTTTACATTTGTTATATTGGCCATAGTATCACATCTCCTGTGAAAATTTCAGGAGTGTACCTATTATGGTTTAAAACTTTGTCCATATACACGCAAAGCACGTCATTATCGGCACACCCTTTAATTTTAAGGTTTTATTTTATATACTTGTTTATAAAGCGAACATAGAGTTAATTACTGTCTGCAAATTTTAAGTGGTTACCTCCTATAGCTCAAGAAATAAAGATATAAAGGCAAATAACACGTCACTTTCGCAACACCCTCTAAGTTTTAGTATTTATGCTATAGTGGCCACAGTTATACACCTTCTGTGAAAATTTCATGAGTCTACCTATTATGGTTAAAATTTAAGCCTTATACATGTAAATCACACCACTATCGGAACACCCTTTATTTTTTAGGTTTATTTTTTTAGACTTGTTTATAAAGCGACCTAAGTTTTAATTACTGTTTGTAAATTTTTATGCCATCTACAGTTAAAAAAACACATTCGTGAATAACAAATCTCTATCGGAACACCCTATAAGTTTTAGTATTTGTTGCTATAGCCGCAACCTATTACGGTTCCAGAGATAAAAGGCGCTGACAGACGGACATACATTGTAGCGAAAACAATAGGGTTACGTTTTTACCCTTAGGGTTCGGAACCCAAAAAATAAAAATTTATAAAAGAAATTGGTTCTACCGCCGCAGATTTTAATTATTAATTGTATTTTAAGTTTGTGTTGTATGTATATGTTTATAAAATAAAGAAAAAACGTAAACAAACAAATTTCATTGGATTTGTTCCGCCAGTAAATAAAATACTGTTGTCATACCTTTCGGAGAAGACCGTCTTCACTGGCTGTTGTTTTGGTACGTTTGGCGAGCGCTTTCGATGTGAAGACATAATTTTCAAGCCGCGTTTAAAATGGTACTGGTAATGTAATGGGTTTAGGTAATTGTTCATTATGGTGGTGTTTATTTAAACGGTCTTGTACAGGTAGATTGCTTACAACTTGATGTATTTATATGAGGTCAGTTGATAATTTAGTATTTTCGTCTTTTATTGTTACCTAAGTAAGTGTGTCCGTCTGCAGGTGTTTTTCGTTTGTTAGAATGTTTTAGAAGTTTTAGTTGGTGTGAAAATTGTATCTGAGGTTGTGTTTACCTGTTCGTTAATAATATCTCCGTTAAAAGTTCACTAGGTCCCTGTTTCATAGCATCAGGCGACTACAACGATAAACATACGTTTTGGGGATCAAGACTTATTTCTCCAAAAGGTCGTGTTTTATTTGACACTATTTCAAAAATGCGTCTGAATGTGATATCAAGCGGACTACCCACCTATTGGCCTACTGATCGACAAAAAATACCTGATGTTATTGATTTTGGCGTGACTAAAGGTATTTTGAGAGAAATGATTAAGGTTGAAGCGGTACTCGAATTATCCTCAAATCATTCACCCACAATAGTCTATATATGGAACCAGCAAAATATTGTGTCACCAACAACTAGCACAAGCATTAATTGGTTGAAATATAGAAAGTATCTCAGTACTCACTGTTCGGAAAATATACCGCTGAGAAAACCAGAAGACGTGGAATAAAGTCTTATTAATTTTGATCAAATCCTCAAATCAGCTGCCCAACATGCAACAGTAACCTAACAATCAGCTAGATACAATCAAATTTACTTTGTAGATGTCGAGCGGCTCTTGGCTGAAAAAAGGAAAATTAGAAGAGAGTGGCAAGCACACAGATCTCCTCAACTCAAATCTAGGCTTAAAGATTGCACGAAACGGCTTAGACAGCTGCTAGAATCTCGAAGAGTAGCATCTCTGAAAAATTACTTGGAAGACCTCGACGCAACTGCACAATCAGATTATTCATTATGGCGTGGATGTAGAAACCTTAAAAGGCCAGTCGTACATAAGCCCCCCTTGCGCACTTCTTGTGGAGTCTGGGCAAGAAATGATACCGAAAAAGGTAATTTATTTGTTGATCATTTGAAAAAAGTTTTCACTCCAAATATGTGTACTGATATAGTTGAGTTGCCACCAGTAGAGACTAGTGATAAAGTACACCTAAGATTTGAATTTAGCGATATTGAAAAGGGCAATAGCGGATTTAAACACCAAAAAAGCCCCTGGGGTTGATAAAACAAGTAACAAGATGTTAGTTGAGTTGCCCCTTATAGGTCGCAGAATTATTCTGTTTGTTTTTAATGCCATCTTACGTCTTGAGTACTTTCCCACAGAGTGGAAAGTTTCTTTGATTACTATGATTCCTAAACCAGGAAAAGACCACACAAAAGTAGAATCATACAGACCTATAAGCCTTTTATCAAACATGTCAAAGTTGTTTGAGAGAATATTAATAACTAAGCTGAATCCAATTCTTAGCGCGAAAGGATGTATTCCGAACCATCAATTCGGCTTCAGAAAACAACACAGTACGACCCAACAAACACACAGATTAGTAAATGTAATTAAAACGACCTTTGAAGAAAAAAAATACTGTTCTGCGCTCTCTATCGACGTTTCTCAAGCATTCGATAAGGTTTGGCACGAAGGCCTAATATTTAAGCTAAAGCTGAACTTGCCCGAAATAAGCTTTTAAAAGATTATTTAACGAATCGCAAGTTTTTACTAAAAGAAGTTGACTTTTTAAGCTTTTTATCTTTTTCAACTTTTGCAGATGACACAGCTTTTTTAAGCATTCATGAAAGTGCCCAAGAAGCATCACAACTTTTACAAGACCACATACTCAATTTGGAAAAATGGCTAGAAAAATGGAGAATAAAAGTGAATGAACAAAATTGCACTCACATAACTTTCACACTGCGTAGGGACTCATGCCCTCCTATTCGCATAAATAACCAAATGATACCACAGCTTTCAGACGTTAAATACCTGGGTATACATCTTGACCGTCGCCTTACTTGGAAAAGCCACATTGACTTCAAGTTAACACAAATGAAACTAAAAGCAGTACAACTAAATTGGCTTATTGGCAGAAACTCCACCCTGAGCTTAGATTGTAAACTTCTACTGTACAAGTCGGTCCTCAAACCAATTTGGTGTTATGGGATTCAGTTATGGGGCACTGCCTCAGCTAGCAATGTAGAAAAAATTCAAAGGCGCCAAAATAAGATTTTACGAATAATTACAGCCGCACCCTAGTTTATAAAAAATTCGAACATCCACAAAGACCTAAACATGCCATCAGTTAAAGCAGAAATAGCGAAACATGCAGTCACATATCTAAAGAGGCTTGAATCTCATCCAAACCCTAAACATAATTTTTGTCTAGCACTGGCTGGACTTAAAAAGTATATTTTTATTTTAGACTTAAGATATGACTAATTATTGTTAGTTCAAAAATATTGAAGATACAATAAACAATTTATGAAAAAAAAAGAAAAAAAAAGTTCGTGTTTTGTAGATTTCCATGTTTTCGATAATGTCTAGTCTTCGTCCTTTTTTGCTAGGATGCAGCAATGTCATACATTCATCTATTTTCCTTGGTGTATGCTCGTGAGTTTCAAGGTGTAGTGCAAAGTTAAAGTCCTCTCTTTTTCGTTTGTACGAGCGCATGTGTTCTGTATATCTTGTTTTTAGTGTTCGTCCAGTTTGTCGTACATATGTATGGTTGCAGGTGCAAGTAAGTCTGTATACTCCGCTGTTGTTAAATTTGTCTGTTGTTTCTGTTGATGTTTTGAGATTATGTCGTAGAGTGTTGCTGGTTTTCAATGCTATAAGTAGGACCTCAATCTGAAAGAGGTTAGTTAACCTACATATTTCTGGTCCTGTGTAGGTAAAAACGTGTCGTCGTGGTGCTGTATTAATTGACTCTTCGTCTTTTTTCCCTCCGTTCGTTGTGTTGTATTGTCTTAGTAGTTTGTCGATAGTACTGCTTTTGTAACCGTTATTTTTAGCTATAGCGTAAATTGTGCTTAGTTCTTTGTTGTACTTATCCGGACTGAGTGGGATTATCTTAAGTCTGTGTATCATATGTCTAAATGCTGCGAGTTTATGTTGCATAGGGTGGTTTGATGTGACGTGGATAGTAGTGTCTGTTGTGGTTGGTTTTTTATAAATGTCAAAGGCTAAAGAGTCATTTCCTCGTGTTATTGTAATGTAAAGAAAATGTAAAGATATGTCTTTTTCCTTTTCCGTTGTGAACGTAATGTTTTTATGAAAAGTGTTTGAGTCTGTCAGGATTTCTTCGGCATTGTCCTGTTCAAGAATGCATATGATGTCGTCAACGTATCTATGATAGCTAGTTATTTTATGTTTTTCCATTAGTGTTTTCACGTGTGTTGATTCAAAGTGTTGCATGAAAATTTCCATGAAGATTGCGGATGTTGGGTTTCCCATACCAAGTCCGTCTGGTAATTTGTTGAAGGAGTTATTAATAAAAAATAGTTTTGTTATTTAATATTATGCTAATTACCCATAACGTTTTATAATAAAAATGTAATTTATTAGTTGGGGGAAAAGAGCTAGATCCTATCAGTGTTGGGATCTGACCATGTTTAAATTGTACCGCCCCAATGATGAAATTGTACCAAATCAGCATCAATTGTACCAACATTTGGCATAAAGTGAAAAAACAAATAAAATACGTATGCATACAATAGCTCGACATTAAAATAGGACATATCCAAACTTTTATTCTAGGGTTCAAAGGCCTTTCCTTAAATTTTGGTTTTTGTGATGTTAATTTATCAACAAGTATTTTGCCAAAATAGTTATGTATTTTATAATCAAAATATCTGTAAATACTCTACAATTTTTAAAAAGGGTTTGAAACTCCCACCAATGCCAAAGGAAGCCACGATTCATTTGAAAGTAGAATTAAAGAGTTAGCTAATTACTAAAAAGACAATACAAAAGGATGAAAAATATATCAGCCGAATACTGCCCGAAACTTATTGAGGCGATTCAAAAACGTTTAAACGCTTTAGTTCTGCAAAAAGCCTTGCAACTAAATATCCTAACACTTATACATACGTAAAAGGGTATCAAAGTAAACAATAAAAATCCAGAAAATAAATCAAGAATGTTGCAATTCAGTTAGTTCTAGACAGAGTTGGAGAACTATGAAATTAGAAATGTTTATTATTGAAGGAAAAAGTAAAAACAATATTGAATAAAGCTTAGTACTCTGTTCGAATTTCATTTTCAATACACTTCTATTTCCAACGTTTATTAATAAAGCCGAAAATCCTATCATAGTTTCTTAGAAGCTATTGCCCTTAGGCTATTTTGTTACAATACAGTAAAATTACAATTAAATTCAAAAGTGTAACTTAATTTTACACGAGTAGTAACTAACACCTTTTGCTGAAGTGACACAAATGCTACCCGCAAACTAAAAGACAAAAACACTTACTTGCCTACCGGAGCACATCCAGATAAAGTTGTTGTTTTGTTTACATTTAATCCTTGTGGAATTCGTCCCATATATTTTCGAAAAAAATAAGATTATTTTTGTGCTGTTACGGTATTCGATAAAATTTGTAAATGTTTAAAAAAATACTAAGTCACCTATCACTTGTCATCGTAGTAATCGATTTATTGTAAATGAAATTTTAACCCAGAGCTAGTTATTTAGCACTAATATCTTATTTCAACTTTAAAAAACGGCACTAAACGTGCTATTGCTGAGAAATCGTGGTTCTCGCATGAAAGATGTAAGAACCACAAAGTCACGATAATAATTTTTAACTGTCACTCTGTACAAAAAAGTTTTTGCTCCCCCCAGGAAGTTTATACAAATATATTGGATATTTGGCAAAAATCGTATCTCTCAAAATCAATTTAAAAGTCGCTAGATTTACCGCTAAATGCTAAGAGACCATTTTCCCCACGATTGGCATTGCAAAAACGCTAGATTTAGCTGTAAAATCTCCAAATTGGCAACAGTGCTTTTTCATACAAATTGTTTATGTAAGTATGTAGTTTGACAGCATTCCGCATGAAAAAATTAACAGAATATTGGGCTTTAATGAAAAAATGTATATAATAAATTTTATACGAAATTGTACCAAAAAAGCATGAAGTATACCAGTGTACCACAAAACTCCAACACTGGTTCCTATATAAATTGCACTGGTTGCTCAGGCCAGATCATCAGCATCCTAATCCTAATTTTAGAGAAGCCAAAAATACTTTATAAGTAATAACATTCTACAAAACACAATGAATTGGTTTTTGCCATCACTTAATGCAGACGTAAGGTGGGATGAAATGCATACACAAGTTAAATTTGTTTTTTTTTTGTTCCACCGTCGATTTTAATTATTAAATTGTGTATTTGGTTTGTGTGTTCTAATTTATAAAATGTGTTGAATATGTATGTATTTATAAGATAAAATAAAAATTTTAATATTTGTGACTTCTGGTATTTTATATTTATTTTTTTGAAAATTTTAATTTTAGAAACACAAATTAAAAGAATTTTTGTTTCTAAATACACAAGTTTTGATAGAACCAGCCGGCAAAGAGCATAAACAAATTTCAGGTGGGTTTTTAACACCTGCTATAAATTAGCCTTGATCGGATGTATATTATTGTAAAATTGGGAAACATAACAGAGTAAGAGAATGTTTAACATTACTATGGTGAAGGGTATTAAGATTGGGCATGGCCGAATATAGCACTCTTAATTGTTTTTTTTCTTTATTTTTTCCACATCACAGTGATCTGGCTTCAATATAAATTATGAGAGTTTCAATATTAAATGGGAGAGTTTATTTGTAGGGTTTCCAATTTTTGCCTATTATTTAGATTTATATGTTCGTACTTATTTAAGGTAATTTGATAATTACAGACTTGGCAACCATAAATTGGTCGACCTACGACATCTAACGGATAATCATGAGCATGTCTTCTATTGTTCTTGTTTGATACACAGATTACCTTATGTTGAAATCCAAATTGAAAAGATAATTTCTTGATAAACAGTTATAATAATGATGTTTATTCACTTGAAAAAGATACAAAATGTTAAGTGATGTTACAAATAAAATTTATAAATATCTTACATTTGTTGTCTTCTTTTCAATTCAACAATAAAAATTTAATGAAAATTTTACAATTTGAAAATATAAAAAAAAACAAAGGTAATTTGATAAATAAAAAATAAACATTTTCAAACGAGTAGATACAACAATTTCGCACCCCCGTGAATTATCTAAGGAAAATTCACATTCACAGTTAGATTTCTAAATCAAGAAGTGCTAATTTTGATGCAGGTCTTTTGAAGACTCCTTCAGTAGTTTTAATATCAGCTGATCGTATTACAACATCGGAACCGCTATACGTTTTTATAATTCTCCCACGTCTCCATTTTGATCTTGGAAGAGTCAACTCACACAATAGAATAATATCCCCAACTTGCAGCGGTCTAGAAGGTAAACACCATTTTACACGACGAGTTAAATCAGGTAAATATTCTTTAATCCATCTCCCCCAAAAACCATTTTTTAAGTTTTGAAGTATGCGCCATTGTTTTCGCATATTAAAATTGCTTCCATTAAATTCACTTGGAGTCTGTGTAGAGTTGGTTGATCCTAAAAGAAAATGATTTGGTGTCAGTGGTTCAGGTTCTTGAGGGGTTATTGGAATGTGAGTAAGTGGTCTTGAATTAATTATACTTTCCGCCTCGATTAATAAACTTTCAAAAGTACATAATTTCGGTGCTACCTCTTTCATCAATACAAAAAGTGTCTTTTTTACCGACTTTACCAATCGTTCCCATGCTCCCCCAGAACTTGGGTCAAATGGAGTATTAAAGATCCATTTTATTCTTAAGGGCGTTAACGAGCGCGTAATTTTATCGTGATCTAAAAAATTCGACTCGTTCTTCAATTCCTTCCTTAAACCAACGAAATTCCTTCCATTATCACTACGTATTTGAATGGGAACACCTCGTCGATTTATAACCGTCAAGCAGGTAAACAGAGCCACCCATCGCTTTTCCTTGAATCGACGTATTTGTATATCGAATGGACCAAAAAGATCTACACCAGTATACGAAAACGGCCGAACAAATGGTGTTACGCGGTCTTTAGGTAAAATTCCCATCTGGGGCTGTTCAGGCCTAGCCTTTCTTAATTTACAAAAGCAGCATTTTGCTTCGACACTTCTTAATAACATTCGGATTGACGGTATCCAAAACCTTTCCCTTACATCACATACAACCTTCGAAGAATTTTGATGGCAGTTCCTTTTATGGTAATATTCAACGATTATTCGAGATAATGCATGCGATTTTGGAAGTAATATAGGTCTTCTGGTATATAATGGAAGAAAGGTTGCATTATCTAGGCGACCACCAACTCTTACGATGCCTTCATCATCTAAATATGGACTGAGTGTCAAAAGCTCACTTGTTTTAGGAATTACTTTGGACAGCTCCATACAAGCATATTCTTCTCGAAAGTTGTCCTTTTGAATTTGACGACAAATTATTTTTTCAGCTTGCAATTCTTCATCTATTGTTAATTCACCATTTCTTCTATAATTCTTTTGGCGGATATTATTAAGAAACCTTAAAACCCAAGAAAATTTTCATTAAATTTTTATTGTTGAATTGAAAAGAAGACAACAAATGTAAGATATTTATAAATTTTATTTGTAACATTACTTAACATATTGTATCTTTTTCAAGTGAATAAACATCATTATTATAACTGTTTATCAAGAAATTATCTTTTCAATTTGGATTTCAACATTTTTATTCAATTTGTTAAAGATACAATATGTTAAGTAATGTTACAAATAAAATTTATAAATATCTTACATTTGTTGTCTTCTTTTCAATTCAACAATAAAAATTTAATGAAAATTTTACAATTTGAAGATATAAAAAAAACAAAGGTAATTTGATAAATAAAAAATAAACATTTTCAAACGAGTAGATACAACACCTTACTTTCACTTGATCAGTTAATCTTTTTTTTAGACATTTTAAAATTTTTAGTTTACTTAAATAATAAAATTTGGTAATATTATTAGTAAAATTCAGCTACCTAAATAAGGTGGCTCTGCCAAGTACTGACTGCCGCTTAACAGTCTTTATTCTCTTTATAAACTACAGGTGAAGCTACAATTTAAAGCAAGTAAATAGCAAAATATAGATATTAAATTTTTAAATAATTGTTCAGCTGTTCTTTAAATCACAATCTTGTGTACTGTGAACGGATTTTTATTTCAGTTTGCAATACTTTGCAATACGTTGCAAAACACAAATATATTTTCAAGCAAGCACACATATAAAATAAATAAATCCAAAAATAGAATGTGTAAAAATCTGTCTGTCTTGTTTATGTCCAATTGTAAAAGGTTTAATACAGAACAAAAGAGAATTCGAAAAATGTTTGCCCTGTTTCTGTCCATTATAAAAGGGGACTAACAGTTACCAGAAGGAGTGTTGCATTTAAAATTTCTACGATTATAAATACAAAAAATCAAGAAATAAAGAAGCTGTCATTGTAATAGATGCTTGCTCAAAATGCAACTGTAGGTAGTAATACAGTTCTTGTCCAAAATTAGACAATTGTCTAGTATTCTACCGTTAATGAGATCAGAATTCAATTGGAAATTACTGCACTAGATATAAAAAATATCATGTGATTATCAAACTGTCCTCGTACACAGAGCCAAAAATGCCTAATAGAATCAAAAAGATTTTCTTTATGAAATGTTTTTAGGCTAAGGGGTTTGTCAGCAGAAAGAAAAGAAGGAATTCCTTATTATTTTCATGTGGTAAATCTTTTTAATTTTATCAATAAAGGAATCCCATTAAATCAATAAGAAAACTTGTTATTCACAATTTTTTTACTCTTTTTTGACACAAAAAAAAAACAATCCATAGAGAAAAACTGTTTGATTCTATTAGGTTTTCTTATGAATTGTATAAAAAATGCATTTCTTATTGATTTCATTAGCCTACCCAATTGAGTTTTTCAAAAAGGTTTTTCTGATTGATTTCATTAGGTTCCTATATGATCATGTTTAAATCATCTTTTTAATTTTTTTAATAAGGTTATCTACTTGATTATATGAGCTTCTTTGTTATTTCGTTTATAGAAATCAACATAGAAACTGTTTGTTCAATCATAAAATATACATTTGGTGTAGTGGGTTAGTGCGTGCCTACAAAACGAAGCGAAGTTCGATTCCTGGCAGAGGACGAAAAAATTTTCACATGGTTTTGCGGGTTTTAGAAATTAATTGGCTTCAACCCCCTTTCGACAATCCATCAGAAGAAGCTGGAAGGTCAGGGGCTTCCACCCCCTGGAAAAATAGAGGATAATATGCAGGTAAAATAAAATGTCAGGCATCCGCCACCACAAAAAGGAAAGGTAGAAAGAAATCAAAAATTGATTAGTAAAAAAAATTTCAAAGGATATGCCAAAAAAGCAATATACCAATTGTTTTCAGTTTTTTATTTTGAAAATTTTTTGTTTTTATAAGAAAAAAAAAAAAACAAGATAGCCTAACAAAATCAAGAAAAAACCTTTTTGAAAAAAAAAAAACAATAAGAACACCTAATAAAAACCCCAAGTTTTCTTCTTCATTTTTTCAAAAAGGTTTTCCTTGTTAAAATAATAAGACTTTCTTCTTAAAAAAACCATCGAGATATCTTATAAATTTTGTTCTATTTTATTAGGTATTTAGACAATGTTTTTTCTGTGTGTAATAGACGCAACTTGCGCAGAACTCGGCAGTTTTAGCTAACACTTAATGGGATCAGTCTTGCGTTAAAAATTACTGCGCTGGAAATATAAAAAAAGGTCATGGAATTATAAAACTACCCTCTTGGTAGAGTTAAAATTCGACAGCCAGAAGGTCAGAATAGTTGTAGAACATTTTATTATGTCCATATGGGTCTATTTTTGAATTCTTGTTTCCTTTACGTTTATGATTTTTCGAGTATCGATTCTCAAGTTTTTTGTTGATTTTAATTATCACTTAAAAAACTTCGATTGTATCGATAGTTTTTAAGTAAACTATCGAAACTATTAAATGGGCCGACTATCGATAGTTTTACAACTCTAAGGTGTGTCCGCCTGCACTTGTTTTTTATTTGTTATGTTTCAGTAGTTTTAGTGGTGTACAAATTGTGCCTGAGGTTGTGTTTACCTGTTGCTTCATAATATTTCCGTTAAATGTTGCGTTTTGTAGATTTCCATGTTTTCAAGAATGTTTAGACTTCGTAATTTTTTGCTAGGATACAGCAATGTCATACATTCATCTATTTCCATGGGTGTGTGTTTTTAAGTTTCAAGATGTAGAGCGAATTTAGAGTCCTATCTTTTTCATTTGTACGAGCGCATGTGTTCTGCAAATCTTGTTTTTAGTGTTTGTCCTATATATGTATGGCTGCAGGTGCAAGTAAGTCTATATACTCTGCTGTTGTTACATTTGTCGGTTGTTTCTGTTGATGTCTTGAGATTATGTCGTAGAGTGTTGCTGGTTTTTAATGCTGTAAGTAGACCCTCCTTGCGAAAGAGGCTAGTTAACCTATATATTTCTGGTCCTGTGTAGGTAAAAACGTGTCGTCGTGGTTTTGTATTAATTGACTCTTTGTCTTTTTTCTTTCTGTTCTTGTTGTTGTATTGTCTTAGTAGTTTGTCGATAGTACTGCTTTTGTAACCGTTGTTTTTGTACTTATCTGGATTGAGTGGGACTATCTGTATATCATATGTCTAAATGCTGCGAGTTTATGTTGCGTAGGGTGGTTTTATGTAATGTGGATAGTAGTGTCTGTCGTGGTTGGTTTTCTATAAATGTCAGAGGTTAAAGAGGTTATTGTAATGTCAAAATAGTGCAAAGATCTGTCTTCTTCCTTTTCCATTGTGAAGGTAATGTTTTTATGAAATGTGTTTAAGTATGACAGGATTTGTTCGGCGTTGTCCTGCTCAAGAAGGCGTATGATGTCGTCTACGTATCTCTGGTAATTAGTTATTTTATGTTTTTCCATTAGTGTTTTCACGTGTGTTGATTCAAAGTGTTGCATGAAAATTTCCATGAAGATTGCGGATGTTGGGTTTCCCATACCAAGCACCACTACGACACGTTTTTACCTACACAGGACCAGAAATATGTAGGTCAACTAACCTCTTTCAGAAGGAGGGCCTACTTATAGCATTGAAAACCAGCAACACTCTACGACATAATCTCAAAACATCAACAAAAACAACCGACAAATTTAACAACAGCGGAGTATACAGACTTACTTGCATCTGCAACCATACATATGTAGGACAAACTGGACGAACACTAAAAACAAGATATACAGAACACATGCGCTCGTACAAACGAAAAAGAGAGGACTTCAACTTTGCACTACACCTTGAAACTCACGAGCATACACCAAGGAAAATAGATGAATGAATGACATTGCTGCATCCTAGCAAAAAAGGACGAAGACTAGACATTCTTGAAAACGTGGAAATCTACAAAACGCGAACTTTTAACGGAGATATTATTAACGAACAGGTAAACGCAACATCAGATACAATTTTCACACCAACTAAAACTTCTAAAACATTCTAACAAACGAAAAATACCTGCAGACGGACACACTTACCTAGCTAACAATAAAAGACGAAAATACTAAATTATCAACCGACCTCATATAAATATATCAAGTTGTAAGCAATCTACCTGTACAAGACCATTTAAATAAACACCACCATAATGAACAATTACCTAAACCCATTACTATTTATACTAAAGCAGGTAATACTAACTCTCCAGTACCATTTTAAACGCGGCTTGAAAAAGATGTTTTCACATCGAAAGCGCTCGCCAAACGTACCAAAACAACAGCCAGTGAAGACGGTCTTCACCGAAAGGTATGACAAACAGCTGGATAAATTTTAATAAAATGTTGTACGTTAGTATTTTGATTCAAATATAGCATAATTTTTTCCGCAAAAATATTTTGTTTCCAAGAGAAATTGGAGAAAAGTGAATTTAACAGATAAGCCTTTTATTGTTGAAAAGGGGATATTTTAAAGATACTGCATACTTTACAGCGCGTTTTATTTTATTTTGAATTAAATTTTTATCATGAAATTGTGAGGGGTTTTATGTAGTGCTGGCAATTTCTACTACTGTCAATTACTCGATACAATCAATGCTTTTCAATTGGGTACTCAATACTCTAGTTTACATACTAGCAGAGGAAAATTATCGTCGTAGATGTCAAATATTTTTATAAATTTATTTCTAAAAATACTACCGTTTTCGATTAACTAATTTTGGGTATTGATTACCCCAAAAAGTACTCTGTACCCACTACTCAATATTTTGCCAGCACTATTTTTATGCTCAACTTTTAAGGATAGTGTCCTGTAGAATCTAGTCTAATTTCTGGAATATCTTTAATCTTGCTTTTTGATTCTTTGGGTGGTTCAGAAATTATCACAGGGACTGCCTCGTTTTTTGTTACGTTTACCTATCTGTATTGATATATTGAGAAATTAGCGTGCAACCCTAGGTACATATAAAAAACTTTGTCCGGACAAAATGGGTGAATCCAGCTTAAGTCTGTATTAGTTGTTGTCGATTTCCCTAGAATATCTCATATGCTTATATGGTCATAAAACTACAAATATAAAAGAAACATTAGCGCGTACAAACCCACATTAGTACAAGTATAGAAGAAACACGAACTCTATTTGAGAGGTTTCACTGTATATTGCAAATTTTTTTATTCAGTTTTAAAGTTTCTTAAATTAAAATTTACTAAAAAAAGGAACATTAGTATGAAACTAAATTATTTCGTGTAAAGCTAAGGCACAAACTTAAATATTGTGCTCGCCACACAGCAAGGGGGAGGTAGAAGAAAGGGAAAAAGAGAGAGATAAGTTAAGAAGAGAGGTAGTAATAAACAGATACAGTCAGGAAAAAAAAAAGATTCGTAGTAAGACAGACACAGACAAGAGAATCATAGAGGCCGCGATAGAGGGCACATTGGTCGAGACAGCAAACAGCGCAGTATTCATGCCTCGCCGAGTGGGAGTGTGTTGGAAAACCATCTGCAGCTCATCAGAAAAGAATTAATTCTTCTTGGTTCCAATGATGAAACACAAGATAGGCTCCCGAAATACCGTTGTCCAAGATGTTAAGGGCGTTGGTATCCCAGTGCAAGGCATCGGCAGAGGAAGTATTTAACGGTTTCCTCCTCTTCCTCATCTTCTACAAAAGTCGTTGTAGGGGAGGTCTTTTTGCATGAGCCCTGAACAGACACTGCCCATTAACCGCTGATATCAAGTCACGAAGTAATGAATCCGTCCTCTTCTGATCTAGTAAGGGCCAGATCGTCCTTGCCGTCAAACAAGTTGACTCGTCAGACCATCTGGCCTGGGCTAGGTCATAAAAAGCACGGTTTATTCGTTTCCCGCATGCAGAGAGGGGAATGCCACAATAGACGTCAATGGCGCTATCATGAAGCCGAGTCCCTTTTTTTGCCAGTATTCGATATGCTGTGATACCTTAGCCAGTTTGCCGCTTTTTTAATAGCAGGCAAACGCTTGTAAAACATTAAACCCATTTGGGAGCCTTAAACACATCTGGATTCCAAATTCCTCTATATAGACCCCACCTCCAACCCTCACACCCGTTTTGGAGCCATCCGTGAACAGACAGAGTGACCCAAGAGGTGGTGAGTAACCCTCCGTCAAGTCAAAATCGAAATTTCACATGAAGAAGGGTTTCGGGATGCAGTAGTCTATAAGTTCAGGGATAAAATTCGTGATTCCTAGAATACTGGCTTGACCCCATAGTCTATGGTTCTATGTACCTGTGATATTCAGTCTAACGGCCGTTCTTAGTGTTAGCTACCCAACCAGCTGGTACACTGGTAACCAGTTTAGCATAGCAAAAAGTGCCTTCGTCGGTGTTGACCTAATGGCTCCTGTTATTAAGATCGCCATATTACGCAATACCCTCTCTACAATAGAGATGTTTGCCCTAGTATCCAGTGCTTTCAACCAGACGATGACTGCGTAGAGTAAGATCGGTTTTATCACCGCTTCAAGTAACCAATTCACAATCCTTTGGTTCATTCCTCAAGTCTTGCCTATGGCTTTTTTACATACATATATTGCTGCAATGGCTTTAGATGCTCTAGCCTGGATGTTAATTTTCCAGGATAATTTACTATCTAAGATTATGCCAAGGTACTTTGCACTATCTGATAGAGTTAGTGGCATTCCCCTCAATACGGGTAACCTGAAGGGTGAGAGCTTGTATATTCGAGAGATTAGTACAACTTCAGTTTTGGTTAAATTTACACTCAGCCCGCTCTGTTCTGTCAAGGTACAGATCGTCCTGAGTGAGGCCCCCAATCTTTGTATGATAGTATCAATATCCATGAAGGCGTTCGGTGTCCGGCTTATTTGGGTAGAAGTGTGTTGTACTCCCGGGGTTGAGCGACATCCTTTGAAGTGGGTGTCCATCAGGACTTCCAGTGATTCCTGTGCACTGGTAGTCCAAGTGCTGTCTGATTTCTGAATATATCCAGGAGTTGACGCTTGTTTGGCAAGTATTTTACGCAATCTGCTAGCCTCGGAAAAACTTGAGTAGTATCCCGAATGTTTATGGGAGGATTAAGTACATTTGTAAGGAGCATTCTCTGCTTCTCCCAGTCCGTCTTACGTCTATTAATGTAAACGACGGTTCTAGCTTTCTTCCTAAGAATGGAGAAGACAACGTAACGATGATCGGAGAAAGAACGGTTGGTAGAGACTCTCCAATCTTCGATTAAAAATGCGTGGTGCGAGATGACAAGCGTGTCCAGCACCTCCTGTCTATTTGATATAACAAAAGTGGGTTCAGAACCCTTATTTGCGACTACTAGATCATTATTTAATATAAAATTAAGGACACACTTCTGTTGTTGGTATCAGAACTACCCCAAATATGGTGAAATACATTTGCGTCAGCCCCTATTATTGTAGGGATGTCTTCAGCCTTCGCCACTCTGGCCATCTTCCGGACTAAGTTATTGGGTGGAGGATTGTCCTGGTAGTGCGGCATGTATGCGCAGATTCTGCCTCTTCCGACACTGCAGTCTCCGAATCTTCATCACTATAATCAGATAGAATGAACATATTAAGGTGATCTTTTTCTAAAATGCAGGATCTAATAGTTTTATTATTGTTACCTGAAGTTGCTGCATACTGTAGTTTGTAGTCTCGTGCATTAAGTCCACATATTTTTCCATTGTTAACCCATGGCTCCTGGATTAATGCGATGTCTTCGCTTTGGTCTGCGAGACGAAGAGTTAATGCAGCGGTCGCTGCCTTAGAGTGGTGGAGGTTGATCTGAATCACCTTCACCATCTCTGTCTGGATCATAGATGACGGTGACGTCCATGTCATCTGAGTCGGAGTCTAGGAGCACATCTTCGTCATCCTCAGCAACACACAGACGCTTGAAGAGCTCGCCAACCAGTCCTGAGTCTGATTGTGAACCCTCCGTAGCTCCTGAGCTCGCGTCATCTATCTCCGCATTGTTGTTGGTGGTTGTTGGCTTTTTACCGGCAGCCACATTCTTACATTTCGACCCTTCCAGTTGGTTGCTGGAGGTTCCGGGGTTGGCTTTGACATCACCACGGTAGATGCTCAACTTGATACTATCGTAACCGTAAAATATATTGCCTTGCTTCTTCCGTAGTGGTGAAAACGATTCTTTATTAAGAACCACCACCGACTTCCTAGTCAACTCTTCCGGTTCGGAAACCTTCACTACCTTCCAGCATTTCCTCTCCGGATGATCGACAGTATTGTCGCAGGGTTGTGTGGTTCCCTGGGGATGATTGCGACGGATCTCGGCATACGTGGTATATCGTTGGCCGGGACCGCATCCAATCTTGCTCCGGGCCACACTTCCCCTAAGGATGTGATTGCCAGCTAAAGCTGTAATGCTGAACTCTCACATGTGCATGACAGCAGCTTAATGTGACCTTGAAACCAGACAGCGTCTACGTTTTGAGGCGCTGGACTGGTTTCATCATTTAGGAAGTTCTCCAGCAATTTGAGTCGTATAATCTTCCATTTCTTACGAGAGATAGCCCCGTCTGCTGTTGCGTCTTCTCCTCCCCCGATCGTTGCCTTTTGGGCGCTGCGAATGTAGATGGTTTTTCTACATCTGCATCCGGTTTGGAGCTTTCAGATGTAGAAGCGGTCTTTGGAGGCAATTTTTCCTGCCCTTCATTTCTAAAATATAAGTCAGTAAACAAAATCAAAGCAGACAAAAGATGTACCATTCGTGAAGCATGAACAATATTTAACCAAAACCCAACAATACACACCATCAAAACATTCAATAATAAAACTCCAACTTTTTATGAAATTTTACAAAATAAAACAACATCTACAACAGAAAGTCAAAATTTTAACAAAAACGTCGACGACATCACACCATTTAACAGTACTTATACAACAACATCCAATGCAGATTCCTCAACTTCCAGTAATACGAATACAAAGAAAAATACTTCAAATTCCAGCCTCAACAACAAAAATACCGTAATCACAAACTCATTGACCTCCAATAAAATAGAGAACATCGCCTTTGATGATTCTTACTTTTTCTTAAATACTAACATGGCAGCAAGCAACAACAACAATAATAAAAATACAAAAAACATTTTAGAAAAACTAGTTACTCATGACAATACTTTGCCAATTTTCATCACTAGTAATATAGAAATAACATCAATAGACTCAATGGAAACCTGTTAATCATCATCATTTGATGTTGGAGATTTTTAAAGTGAACATGTTTTTATCACATCCCTGAATACTTTGTCATCAATGGAAGAGGATCACTCCACCAAATGAGTGTAGGTTTTTTTTTTCATAATTTATTTATTGTATCTTCAATATTTTTGAACTAACAATAATTACTCGTATCTTAAGTCCAAAATAAAATATTCTTTTTAAGTCCAGGCAGTGCTAGACAAAAATAATGTTTGTTTCACGGATTTTGAAATCATTTGCGGGTCATCCCTCTAATGTACGGCCAAGAAAAGCAGTATCTCTTCTTTTTAGTCGAATGTAACCAGGTTCATTCAGTATATTACGCGCCAAAGGGTTTGGATGAGATTTAAGCCTCTTTAGATATGTGACTGCATGTTGCGCTATTTCTGCTTTAACTGATGGCATGTTGATTTCTTTGTGGATGTTCGAATTTATTATATACCAGGGAGCAGATGTAATAATACGTAAAATATTATTTTGGCGCCTTTGAATTTTTTCTACATTGCTAGCTGAGGCAGTGCCCCATAACTGAATCCCATAACACCAAATTGGTTTGAGGACTGACTTGTACAGTAGAAGTTTACAATCTCTCAGGGTGGAGTTTCTGCCAATAAGCCAATTTAGTTGTACTGCTTTTAGTTTCATTTGTGTTAACTTGAAGTCAATGTGGCTTTTCCAAGTAAGGCGACGGTCAAGATGTATACCCAGGTATTTAACGTCTGAAAGCTGAGGTATCATTTGGTTATTTATGCGAATAGGAGGGCATGAGTCCCTACGCAGTGTGAAAGTGTGAAGTTTGTTCATTCACTTTTATTCTCCATTTTTCTAGCCATTTTTCCAAATTGAGTATGTGGTCTTGTAAAAGTTGTGATGCTTCTTGGGCACTTTCATGAAGACTTAAAAAAGCTGTGTCATCTGCAAAAGTTGATGTGTGGACTAGGGTGCTAATTGGCATATCCGATGTGTACAGTAAATATAAAATTGGTCCCAAAATACTACCTTGGGGAACTCCGGCTTCAATGAGCTGTGGCGAGCTTAAAAAGTCACCTTCTTTTAGTAAAAACTTGCGATTCGTTAAATAAATTTTTAAAAGCTTATACAAGTTTTCGGGCAAGTTCAGCTTTAGCTTAAATATTAGGGCTTCGTGCCAAACCTTATCGAATGCTTGAGAAACGTCGATAAAGAGCGCAGAACAGTATTTTTTTTTCTTCAAAGGTCGTTTTAATTACCGAAGCCGAATTGATGGTTTGGAATGCATCCTTTTGCGCAAAGTATTGGATTCAGCTGAGTTATTAATATTCTCTCAAATAACTTTGACACGTTTGATAAAAGACTTATAGGTCTGTATGATTCTACTTTTGTGTGGTCTTTTCCTGGTTTAGGAATCATAGTTATCAAAGAGACTTTCCACTCTGTGGGAAAGTACTCAAGACGTAAGATGGCATTAAAAACAAACAGAATAATTCTGCGACCTATACGAGGTAACTCAACTAACATCTTGTTACTTGTTTTATCAACGCCAGGGGATTTTTTGGTGTTTAAATCCGCTATTGCCTTTCAATATCGCTAAATTCAAATCTTAGGTGTACTACGGCACTAGTCTCTACTGATGACAACTCAGCTATATCAGTACATACATTTGGGGTGAAAACCTTCTTCAAATGTCCAACAAACAAATTGCCTTTTTCGGTATCATTCCTTGTCCAGTATCCACAAGAAGTTCGCAAGGGCGGCTTACGTACGACCGGTGTTTTATGGTTCCTACATGCACGCCATAATGAATAATCTGATTGTGCAGTTGCGTCGAGGTCTTCCAAGTAATTTTTCAGAGATGCTACTCTTCGAGATTCTAGCAGCTGTCTTAGCCGTTTCGTGCAATCTTTAAGTCTAGATTTGAGTTGAGGGGATCTGTGTGCTTGCCACTCTCTTCTATTTTTTCTTTTTGCAGCCAAGAGCCGCTCGACATCTACAAAATAAATTTGATTGTATCTAGCTGGTTGTCTGGTTTCTGTCGCATGTTGGGCAGCTGATTTAAGGTTTTGATCAAAATAAATTAGACTCTGGTCCACATCTTCTGGTGTTCTTAGCGGTATGTTTTCCGAACAATGAGTACTGAGATACTTTCTATATTTCAACCAATTAATTCTTGTGCAAGTTGTTGGCGACACGATAATTTGTTGGTTCTTCAAGAAGTTCTCGAGTTCATTTTTGTGTTGGCGTAAGCCGTTTGCGTTCCAGAAACATATGTTTAAACAGTTCATGGTTTGTTAAGTACCGCCTGCAACATCATAGATTGCATGCAAACTGTTTAACGAATGCACTAATGTCTCGATACTTGCTTCGAGACGATTGTAGTTACCAGATGGTGTTTGTTCTTTAGCTTCTGGATGCATATTTGGAGTAGAATTGGTTGTAGGTGTCGCTTTGTGTGCTAAAACATGATTGGATTTTAACATATCCGCTTATGAAACATGTTTGGTTGTGGGTTGAGATAACTGAGGGTAATGAGCATTTGCTTGGTATTGTGGCTGCCTAGCAGGAGTATTTAATATCTGAGTTGACTTCCTTACCTCAGAAAAAACTGGACAGCCTCTGTAGTTAGCAGTGTGATTTCCACCGCAATTGCTACATTTTTTAACCTTCGAGTCATCCTTTGGTTTGTCGCATTGGGCGGAACAATGAAGCTCTCCACACACAACGCAAACCGGAGGCAACTTGCAGTAAGCCCTTGTATGGCCGTATTCTTGGCAATTTAATCACTGAACGGGTCCTGACCGCTTATGTGGTTCCGCTACACTTATCCTGCGGTGTAACAGATATTTTAGATTATAAATGGGATGCGTTTCGTTCTTCTTTAATCTAATATCCCCAGGTTCCAGTTCAACGTGAAATAGAGGTTGAGGGACACGCACTCGATTTCTGAGATTCTCAACGCTTTTAACCTTAAATCCTGCTTTTTGGAGGCCAGCTTTTATTTCTACTGGATTAACATATGAGTCTACACCTTTGATGGCTACCTGTAGGCCTTTGCTACTCTTCAGCTGATAGGTATAAAAGTTCTTATTGCAGCTTTCAAACTCCTTTACTGCTTTACGATAACTACTTTCGTCTATAAAATGAATTTTAGTTTCATCAATGTTACCACGCATGATTTGAATTACATAGAATGAATTTTCCCCGATAACTGAAATTAATTTATTTATTAATTCATTCGAATTTTTTTCCCTTAAAAAAATTGGTGGTGGTTTAAACGACTTGGGTGCCGTTTTTTGTTCACTTGTTTCGCTATCTAAAATAGCAAAACGATTTTGGGAACTTATTCCGTTAGCCTCCTTATCTTTAAGTACTTTGGACATTTGTGCAATCTGCGAAGATTTAGGGCTTTGACCTCTTTTCAATACAGTTATATATCTGTCCATTCCCACTTGAGTCTTAGGTTTTTCTGCACTATCCATATTACTGTTGGTAACACTGTGTTCAGAAGGCGACTTGTTTGTAGTTATATTATTGCCATCGCTTAGCAAAAGCGACGAACAAGATTGGGCACGTATAACTGGCGTAGAATTTACACACAAATTATTTTCAATTTTTTTGTTTTTATTTAAATCAACATTGTCAACATTTTTGTTGCTTAAATTAAAGAGGCTCATTAGCCCTTATTGTTTTTGTTTTATTTTTAAAGTAGCAATTCAATATGCCGTTGTAAAAAATAAAGAGAAAGAAAGAAAAAAAATTACAGACAACTATGTTGTTGTATTAAAACAGGTTTGTTTTTTTGTTTTTGTTTGAAATTATTCACACAATGTATGTTTTGTTTTTTGTTAATGCGAGCTAAAAAAAAATCGCGTCCGCACTTATCAACGCCAAAAACAGAACTGGGCAAATGAGTGTAGGTGATAGTGAATTACCACAAACTAGTAACATTTTTGATAAATTTCAAAATTTAAATGTATTAATAACACCTGAAACTTATAAAAAAACACTATCTAAAAAAGGAGATAAAAATAATAAGAAAAAAGATAAAAGAAATTATATTTGGAATCGTATTATATACGTTACTTATTTTTAATCCGCATGATTCCTTTTGAAAATTTATAAAATAAATATTTTATGAGTGCAAAATAAAATATTAATTTCCAAAAAATATAATAATCGAAATTGATTACTGTGGGGAAAGCATATCCAGATAGCTATTTCGCTAGTGCTCAACTAGCTCATCAGGGTTATCAGATATGGCGATTTCTCGCCAAACGTGGCGATTTTCAATCCTACTTGGCGATCAGATTTTGGATTTGACGACATGGCGACCTTTTGGCGATTTTTAAAATAAAGGGTGTTTTTTATAGAGGTATAGAACTTTAAGTTGGCATTACTTTTCAAGAGGGCGACCGATATAACAGCTGTCAAGTGATTTATTCTCAGTTTGGTTTGGCAATTCATCATGAATAGACTCACGCCTGAACAAAGCTTGAAAATAGTCGTCGAATGGGCCCAAAACGAGATTACCGTTGTTCCCGATTTTCATAAGCGAATTTTGTTTAGCGATGAAGCGCACTTCTGGTTGAATGGCTACGCCAGCAAACAAAACTGCCGCATTTGGAGTGAAGGTAATCGTCAAGTGTATGTCGAAACACCGTTAAATCCAGAAAGATTGAGTGTTTGGTGCGCTTTATGGGCTGGTGGAATCATTGGTCCGTACTTTTTCAAAAACGATGGTGGCCAGAACGTTACAGTCAATGGTGATCGGTATAGAGCCATGATTACTAACCTTTTCATTCCTGAATTGAATAACCATGATTTCCAGGAGATGTGGTTTCAACAAGACGGCGCCACAATAGATTTATCGAAAGACACGTTTGGTGACCGCATAATTTCACGTTTTGGACCTGTGGATTGGCCTCCAAGATCTTGTGATTTAACACCGCTAGACTATTTTCTGTGGGGCTATGTAAAGTCATTGGTCTATGCGGATAAGCCACAAACGCTTGACCATTTGAAAGACAACATTCGCCTTGTTATTGCCGATATACGGCCACAAATGTTGGAAAAAGCCATCGAAAATTGGACGTCCAGATTGGACTACATCCGCACCAGCCGTGGCGGTCATATGCCAGAAATCATATTAAAAATGTAATGCCACAGGATTATCTTTCGGATAAATAAAATTCATGTCAATCGAATAATCCATCGTTGTTGTTTTATTGCAACTTACCTCTATAAAAAACACCCTTTAGTTGGCGATATTGTTGGCGATTTTTCTTTGACTTTTGGCCAACATTAGAAACTGAATTAGTGATATCAAAATGGATAACAAAAACATTGATGTTTTAAAAGTAAATTGTTTTTCATTTTTAAATATTATTTTACTTCTGGAAACTTTCGAAAGTTCAGGAATATCTGGAAACTAGAAACTTTATTTTAATGCAACATTTTAAAATCTTTCGATTTTAAAATATTGCATTTCCTTTCCGCAAGGAAAATTTCTTATTTTCAAAAATTTTTATAAATAATATCCTACATATCAACCATAATAGAAAATATTAACTTGTGTATAAGGAAGATTATATAAAATATTATATTCTATATAAATATGTACAGCTACATTAGTTTTATACTTGACATACTGGATTCCAATGAATTTTTCATACTTACTTATTTTTTACATACAAAGAAAGTGTTAAAGTAAGGATTAGGTTTATTTTATTCTCTATAAGTTGAAAGAATACTTTTTACAAATTAGGTGATTAATTTTAAAGAAAAAATGGATTTTTTAATGTATATTCTGCTAATTACTTGATAGAAAGATCGATTTCAATAATGAATTCCACCAAAACTCGACTGCGAGCATATGATATAAATTTTATAAATTGAGATAGGGCATGTGGCATCAACATATCTGTTGATTTTTAGTAATGTTGTAAAAAAATTTAAATCCTATAAAACCTATTCTACTTGGGCATACTGCAGTATATTTTTAATGCATTATGTATATCAGTAACCAGTAAAAGTTTACTGGTTACTGAAAAAAAAAATGCAGTAACCAGTAGTTTTACTAGTTACCACTAAGCTTTTACTGGTTACTGGAAAAAATTGCAGTAACCAGTAAAAATTTACTAGTTACTGTATTGTTTTTCAGTAAACAGTAAAATCCAAAATTTTGCATTATTTAAATAATGCAGTATGCCCATGTATGTTCTAAATAAGAACACGTTGACAAATACCTTAAGGATGGCTATGTTCAGGTCTCTATTTATTATAAAATCGCTATTTTTATTGTTTTAAGTAAACATTTTACCTTTCTCGTGTTAACTAATCATTTTAAATAAAAAACAAAGAATTTATATATTTTGGCGACTTTTTTTCTATTTTTGGCGAATTTGAGTTTCGATTAATTTATATTTTATGATTTGATAAAAATATTTTTAAATTTAAAAAATATTGTCTATATTAGAATAAATATTGAACAAAAAACTGTTTTGGCGATTATTCACATCGATTTTGGCGAAATATGTAAAAAATAAATCTGACAACCCTGTAGCTCATCAGTGGATTTTTCCCAATTTTTCTGAATAAAAACTAAGATTCTTATGCTCAAAACTTCATAGACTAAATGAGAAGTTTAATCAGTCTAGAAAGAAATCCAAATCTAAATTTCTAAACAAAACAAAAAACTATAGCAACCATTTCGATTTCAAAAAGTTTATTTTATTTTTCTTTCAATTTTCTACGTTAAGAGTTTCCATTCATAATGTATCAAAAAGACTTTTGAAAAACAAAAATAAAAATACGAAAATCGTATTTATTCAGCGTGCGCATGCTGTTATATACAAAAAATTATATTTGGAATCGTATTATATACATTACTTATTTTTAATCACGCATGATTCCTTTTGAAAATTTATTAAATAAATATTTTATGAGTGCAAAATAAAAATTTTATTTCCAAAAAATATGGGTTTTCAGAGACTCACTTAACAACAAATACATAGCTTTTTTAAAATCAATGGCTATATATTATATGAAACTAAAGACCCCCGCGGGAGAGCATGTGGTAGTTCAGCAATACTAATAAAGGCTTGAATTATGCATTGAAGAATTTCATCAAAAGTTCGTCATTTCTTCGATGTATTCACCTCCTAGATTTCAAATATCAGAGAGTCAATATAGAGACTTCTACATATCACTAAGTCCCTGTTTCATAGCATCAGGCGACTACAACGGTAAACATACGTTTTGGGGATTCAGACTAATTTCTCCAAAAGGTCGTGTTTTATTTGACACAATTTCAAAAATGCGTCTGAATGTGATATCGAGTGGACAACCCACTTATTGGCCTACTGATCGGACAAAAAATACCTGATGTTATTGATTTTGGCGTGATTAAGGGTATTCCAAGAGAAAAAATTAAAGTTAAAGCGTCACCTAAATTATCCTCAGATCATTCACCCACTATTGCCTATATATGGAATCAGCAAAATATCATGTCACCGAAATCTAGCACAAGCATAAATTGGTTGAAATATAAAAAATATCTGAGTACTCATTTTTCGGAAAACATCCCTCTTAGAAAACTAGAAGACGTAGAACAGAGTCTTATTGATTTTGATCAAAACCTTAAATCAGCTACCAAACATGCAACAGTAACCCGACAACTAATTAAAAACAATCAAATTTGTTCTGCAGAACAAAAAAAAAGAAAAATTCGCAGAGAATGGTAATCACACAGCTTCCTCAACTTAAAAGCTGACTTAAAAAATGCACGAAACGGCTAAGAGAGTTACTAGAATCCCGAAAAGCATCACCCCTGAAAAACTATTTAGAAGACCTTGACCCAACTCCTGAATCAGATGATTCATTATGGCGTACGAGTAGAAACATTAAAAGCCCAGTTGTACATAAGCCTCCCTTGCGAACTTCTTGTGGAGACTGGGCAATGAATGATATCGAAAAAGGCGATCTGTATGTTGGACATTTGAAAAAAGATTTTACTCCAAATTAGAGCGCTGCACAATGCCATGTTATGTTATGCCAACTCGAACAAGCTGTTGTGCCAACTCAAACTCACTGTCATTACCACTGTTGCCAATTTGGAGATTTTCCAGCTAAATCTAGCGTTTTTGCAATGCCAATCGTGGGAAAAATGGTCTCTAAGCGGTTAGCGGGAAATCTAGCGATTTTTAAAATGGTTTTAAGAGATACAATTTTTGACAAATATCCAATGCACTTGAACAAAGTAAACTTGCTGGGGGGATCAAAAACTTTTTTTGGTGCGAGTTACAATTAAAAGTTATTTTCATGACTTTGTGGTTCTTACATCTTTCATGCGAGAACCACAACTGCTCAGCAATAGCACGTTTAGTGCCGTCTTTTAAGTTAAAATAAGATATATGTAGGTGCTAAATAACTAGCTCCGGGTTAAAATTGTTCACAGTAAATCGATTTTTTAAAACATTTACAAAGTGTATTGACTGTAAGTAACAGCACAAAAATAGTTTTATTATTTCAAAAATATACGTGACGAATTACCCCACAAGGATGACATCTAAAAAAAAAACAACAACTTTATCTGGATGTGCTCCGGTAGGCAAGTAAGTGTTCTTGTCTTTTAGTTTGCGGGTTGCATTTGTGTCACGTCATCAAAAAGTATTAGTTACTACGCGTGAAAAATTAAGTTATACTTTTGAATTTAATTGCAACTGAATGATAACAAAAAAGCCTGAGATGAATAGGTTCTTAAAAACTTTGTGGGGAATTTGGATGTTCCAAGTCTGGTTTGCTTACATAACCATTTATAATGGGATTTATTAATAAAAGTTGAAAATAGAATTGTATTAAAAATGAACTAAGCAGGCTGTAGTCGATTGGATTTATTTATTTGAACTAATTTTTTTAAAAATTTTAAAAATTGTTGTTTGAGAAAGGTTTAATTGTCAGAAACGAATAAATCGTTCCTATATCTGATAAAAAATTACTTTCAAGTTTGCCTAGAATGCGACAAACTGTAGATTAACTATATAATTTCCTTTATTTTTATTAAATTTCCCTTAGTCATTATACAATCGAATAACATAATTTAGCGGTTTCTGGCGTTTTTCAATACAAATCTGGTGGGAAAACGTAAGAAAAAGTTGGCAACAGTGGTCATTATATGTCATTGCAAAGCATCTATACTGTTGTGCCCTGTTGTGCTGATCACCATGTTGTATATGCACATATGAATAAGGTTTTGAGTTGTGTGTATTATTTGTTTGAGATGATCATCAGCAATTGCCTTATAGAGTAAATCTGAATACTAATAAATAAAAGAATTTAACGCACGCATTTTTATAATGTATCTAGATAAATAGTTTGCATTTTTTCTTTTATTTATTTATTTTGAGATTTATTTTCATTAACCTAGCTTCTTGGCCATAATCGGTTACAATATTCTGCTTAACAAATATTGTAATAAAATTAAAAATTAAAACTTTATAAGATGTTCAACCATCTTAGACAAGATAGATCATATAGATATGGGTCTAAATTCACTGCTACCTGCATAAACGCAATTCTTTTTTATGGGAATAATCTTTGCAACCTTTCATAATAGTGGAAAAGTACGTCTACTTTTATTTAATATTGAATTAACTTAATGTAATATATGATTTCTAATAATTGGCATTATTAATTTAATATGCTTAAAAGCAAAGCAATCATATCCAACAGCATTCGACCTTATCAAATTAAAAGCTCAAACATCTCGAAAACATCCACAGCACGAAAAAAGAAACCACTACATGAAAAACTAGTAAACTCAATCAACCCATAACGATCAACATATTGATTAGAGGAAAAATCATTATTGAGAACATCAGGGTCAACATTATCCAAATCCTTAGGACCATTCGTCAATCCATTTTTATTTAAGATAGACTCCTTGTTGCTTCCATCATCAAAAATTTAAACATGAGATCTTCTCTTAAATTTTCTAATTACCGTTTTAGCCTTGTTTCTGCATCTACAAAAAACTCTCCAATTCACAACAGTCCTATCACGCAAATATGTTCTATATGCCAGATCTCTAAGTGATAGTTGATACCTAATCTCAGACGCACCGAACCAGTCATCCCCGCTATTTCTTATTAATCGTCACTTAAAAGGAGCAATTGAATGCAGTAACTTCATATTGTCATTTAAAATTTTTAACTGATCATCAACACTATGAGTCAAATACATTTCATCAAAACTACAGTTTAAAACCATAAATTCTACCAACCTCATATCAACTGCATTATAATTATAAAACTCATAATATTGTTGAGTGGTACAAAAATAAAAGAGTGACGACTTATGTCGGGACACCGGAATTGATTGGATATCTGCACCAACTCAGGCACGCACTTAACCACTACACCAAATGTATATTTTATATTTTAACAAACAGTTTCTATATTGATTTCTATAAACGAAATAACAAGAAAGCTCATATAATCAAGTAGATAACCTTATTAACAAATTAAAAACTTGATTTACACATGATCATATAGGTACCTTAATGAAATCAATCAGAAAAACGTTCTTTAAAAAATCAATTAGGTAGCCTAATGAAATCAATAAGGAATATCTTTTTGGAAAAATCAATTAGGTAGGCTAATGATATCAAATCAAATCAAGTTGTGAATAACAAGTTTTCTTATTGATTTAATGGGATTTCCTTATTGATAAAATTTAAAAAGATTTACCGCATGAAAATAATAAGGAATCCCTTTGAAAATATCTTTTTTTCTTTCTGCTGGCATACCCCTTTTTATTTGTAACGCCATTTTACGCCTTGAGTACTTTCCACCAGATGGGAAGGTTTCGTTCATAACTATTACTCCTAAACCAGGAAAAGACCACACAAAAGTAGATTCATACAGTAGGGTGGAACGTTGGTATATGGCAGAAAATAAATTTTTGTATTACGCGTTCAAATAGTGATAATAACTTGTGTTTTTATGTGAGAAGTTATTCTACAAAGTTTTATTGTGATTGAACCACATCTTGAGGTGCCGCAGAAGCCCTTAACATATTTTTTTTTACTTTAAATCTTATATAGTTATATTTTTTATTTTATTGGTGGTTTTTTATAAGGGGTTATCCATTTCAAGGTTCCCTGTATTTTTTAAGAAAAAAAAAAAAAAAAATTCAAATTCAAATTTAATGGAGAATGTTTACTATCAATTGAAAGAACATTCTTTGGCATTTATTTTTTGAAGATTATGTCTATCAAATGTTGGCCGTTGCTACGTCGCAGATGGTCCATCCGTTGAGTCCAATTTTCGATGACTCGTTCGAGCATTTCGACTGGTAACTGGCGAATAACACGCGTAATGTTTTTCTCCAAGGCCTGAATCGAAGCGGGTTTGTCCGCATAAACTTTAGACTTTTCATATCCTCACAGGAAAAAATCTAACGGTGTGATATCACACGATCTTGGTGGCCAATCGACCGGCCCAAAACGTGAAATTACGTGCTGACCGAAATGTTCCCTCAATAAATCAAATGATTGATGCGATGTGAGAGAAGTCTTGTTGAAACCAAATGTCGCCGATATCACGAGCTTCAATTTCAGGCATCAAAAAGTCGGTTATCATGGCACGATAACGGTCGCCATTGACGGTTACGTTCGCACCGGCATCATTTTTAAAGAAATATGGACCGATGAATCCACCGGCCCGCAAACCACACCAAAGCTCTTGAATCTCTTCAGATTGCTCTTTGTCCCAAATGCGAAGAGCAATCTGAACAATGGGTATGTTTGTTAACGTACCAATTGAGCCAGAGATGGGCCTCATCGCTAAACATAATTTCCCTCCAAAACGTCGGATTTTCTTGGAACTTTTCAACAGCCCATAGAGCGAAGCGTTATAGGCGTAAGTCTTTCTATTATGAAATGCCAAACAATAATAAACAAAAATAACATGACAGCATGACACGACTCATACGTGATCTGTCAAAAAAATGCTATTGAAAAGTACCTCGAATTGGATCACGCTTTATTTGTTATTATTTTAATTTCATAAAAACTAATCATAAAATAATTCAAAACATAAAAATTTGCTATCCATCGTCATTTTATAACATTTTTTTCACGTTTTAATACTTAGATGGGATATAAAAACATGAAAAATATATAAAACATCCGTAACAATTTCTTGGCATGAGCCGAACGATATGCCAACATCATCAGCAACCTCTCTAAGAGTGCTTCGACAATTATCCAAAATCATTTTCTTCACTGCTTCAATGTTTTCATCGTTGACGTGCTCGGGCGACCAATACGAGCATCGTCATTGACATCTTCTCGGCCTTCCCTAAACCGTTTATACCACAACTGAACTTCTGTTCTGCTCATAGTAGACTCCAAACGCCACAGTCAACATTTGAAATGTCCTTGCACATTTAGTTTCTTAATACAGTTTCTTTAATCCATTTTTTGAAATAGTAAAAAATCGAAGAGCACACCAAAACACGACTAACCTCTTTTTTATCTTTCAAAAACAAACTGACAATCCGAAATGGCTGATATTGTCAACATACCAACGTTAAAAAAAATGCGAAAATCGAACATACGTACCTCACGAAAATTGAAAATAACGGTTATTTTTTTATCGTACCTCGTACATCTTGACCTGCGCCTTACTTGGAAACGCCACATAGAATTGAAGTTAACACAAATCAGTCCATCGCCTTACTTGGAAACGCCACATAGAATTGAAGTTAACACAAATCAGTCCAATAAACTGGCTTATTGGCAGAAATGCTACACTCGCTCTAGATTGCAAACTTTTATTGTACAAGTCAATTCTAAAACCATTATGGCATTCAATTATGGGGCACTGCCTCAGCTAGCAATATAGAAAAAATCCAAAGGCGTCAAAATAAGATTCTACGGATGATCACAGTTGCTCCCTGGTACATAAGAAACTCGAACATCCACAAAGATCTAAACGTGCCATCAGTTAAAGCAGAAATAGCGAAATATGCAGTAACGTATTTAAAGAAGCTTGAAACACATCCAAATCCGCTGGCGCGCAACATGCTAAATGAACGTGGTTACATTCGTCTAAGAAGGAGGATAATGCTTCTCTCGTCCGAATATCAGAGGGATGACCCGCAAATGATAGCAGCAATCGTGAAACATAGAATTTTTTGTCTAGCACTAGCTGGACGAAAAAGTATTAGTTCTACTCTTAAGCCATGCTAATACTATGGTGTTATCGGACCAGTATGTGGTACATAGGATTTTTAATTGGATATTTTTTTGTCAGCAATGTAGCTGCACATAATTTTAGTCTTGGTATCGTTTCCCGTTTCAAGGGTGACATTTTCTTTTTGATTGCAAAAGGTTTACTACAATATCGCCTGTTTCTGTCAAAATGCAGCGTTAGCAGCTTGGGAGGTGTCACAGAATCCATGCAGTTCGATGGATCTAATGCGTTTGTATCCTATTCATATGGACAGTAGGGTGGAACGAAAAATATTTTTTTCAATTTCAATAGGAAATGGTGAGAAAAAGTTGTCTTTTGCCGCAGATACTAATATATTGAAATTTAGCATATTTCAATACATTCCTATCTGCGAAAACCGCATTATAGAAATAAAAGGACCATTCTAAGTACATTATATAAGTTTTAGTCCAAGAAAAATAATTACAATATTATCGCCCATGTTCTGAAAAACGCATATCGCTTAAAATTTGCGTTTTCGACTTGAAAACGCCAAACAGGTGTTCTGGCAAACGAAAACGCTAGAAATCTGGTGTTTTCAAACCGCTAGTGTACGCTGAAGCGATCTGGTCATTTTTATTTAAACTGCACTTGAAAGAGAAAATAAATTGATGTAAAATTAAAATTTAATAACATTTAAAATTAACATTTTTTCACAATTTTAATTAAAAATATGCAATTTAAAATTTCGCTTTGTTTTTGTCAATTGTCGGTATCATTTGTTTTAAGCATAAAAATAGTCGGTTTAATTTAAAATTTATTCAAACAAAATTTATTTTTTGATAATTCCTTTAAATGACGAATTTAAATGAATAATTTTTTCTATGTTTATGTTTTGTTATTATAAAACATATGTTTTTTATTTGTTCGAACACAACTTCGAAAAAGGCAAAACGCCAGCAAATCGCTTCGTTTTCAGAACATGCTTAAATGCGTTTTGTATTTTAAAAATGATTTGCGATTTGAAAACGCAGCGTTTTCAGAACATGGGCGTATATCTACCCCCATCTTGCCAAAACAAAGAAAAAAAGTAAATAAAAAAAAATATTTTTTCATGTTTTTATACCCCTTTTAGGTATTAAAACGTGAAAACGGGTTATAAAATTACGACGGATAACAAATTTTTATTTTTTGCATTATGTTAGGATTAGTTTTAATGAAGTTAAAATAATAATAAATATGAAAACCCACCAATAAAATAAAAAATATAACTATATAAGACAAAAAAATATGTTCAAGGCTTCTGCGGCACCTAAAGATGTGGTTCTATCGCAATAAAACTTTGTAGAATAACTTCTCACATAAAAAGGCAAATTTTTATCACTATTTGAACGGATAATACATAAAATTATTTTCTGCATATACCAGCGTTCCAGCCTGATGGACAGCCGTATTTCTTCAAGAGTATTAATACCATATCTAAATTGTATCCATTAATCTTGTATTTGCGGCGGCAGGTCATCATTACAATTAAGATTTATTTTGCATAGTTTTTGGAACTGGATAGGATTTTAGCGAGTATAGTGGTTGGTGCCAACCAGTAGTGCTGGCAATTTCTACTACTTTCAATTACTCGATACAACTCAATACTTCTCAATTGGGTACTCAATACTTCCGTTTACATAGCAGAGGAAATTTATCGTCGTAGTTGTCAAATATTTTTATAAATTTATTTCTAAAAATACTATGGTAAAAGTATCGATTAACTACTTTTGTGTATTGAGTACCCTAAAAATGAACGAGTATCGAGTACTCAGTACCCACTACTCAATACTTTGCCAGCACTATCAACCAGCCTAATGGGTCAAATAACTTGGCGGCATCTGAAAGCAGACTACTTTTAGTTACTAGATTTGAAAATACAAAATTAACAGAGAAACAAAAACTACTTGTATCCCTAGAAATTTATAATGCCTTTGACATATTAAGTTGCTGAATATTTTCTAAAAGTTGAGGGGAATAAGAATTCCATTATCTTAAATGGAATCCGCCAGATTGCAGTAAAGAACTAAGTTGTTGTAAATCTATTGCTTGACTAATTGAATTAGCAGCGGATATAACGTCGTTCACGTAGGTGTCTGTATAGAACAGTTGCTGTAGGACACTTTTAGCTAGCTGACAGTTCTACAAATTCGATTGGCTTGAATAATCTGTTGAACAATTGTGCGAAATAAAGTTTTTTGACATTTTTTTTGGCACATTAGCAATTTCACCACATTTTAAATACTTAAGTATCGCAAACGTTTTATCATCCCTTCGTTCAACATTCGTTTTTGAAAGAGTCGAATTAATAGCCAAAAGTTGCTCGTAGAGTTTCTGAATAATATCATCTGCTATTAACAAATTTGTGCCCCTGCGGCTCAAGGCATCTACTGCAACTTTAATGGGATTTAAAACGGCCACTAAATTTTCTAAAATCTGAACATTGGGAATACCAAATTAACATTGATGTTGTGTTAAAGTGATGTTGCTTCAAAATCGACGACGATGTTGCCGTCGCCAAACAGAATAAGGGTGGATAATAATATTTTTCTTTAAAAATTTAATATTTTAATAGGTTTTTTCTCCACTAGCTCTTACTTTAGCTTTTATGTCATTTTTCCTTTCTTTTTTTAATTTTTAGAATTTTTTAACTTCATACACGAGCATAACATTCTAACGATAATATTCAACTGGTGAGCTCTTCAATAAAACTCTTACCCCATAGTTGACAATGATGCTTTAATGCTTTATTTTAAGAGACAACTTGCCGGTTCGATAGGACCATGAACTCAATTGTTTTTGTATTACTAGTTTTTAGGCTCTTTAGCGTTGATTTATTGTATGATGTTGTTCTAGCTTTAAATGAGAAACACTTTGATTACGATGCAATTATAATTACTCAATCGAATAATTATAATTATGAGGTTCATGCAACAAAAGGGATTAATCAAACGTGGGTTGCATTTGTACGAGGGTTAGGAATTTTTCGGCTTACCGTTTTCCTAGGACACTTTTTAATACTTGAGAAATAGGTTGGGGATTTCCAGGTTAGGTATAATTCATTTATTTCCTTGAGATAAATTACAATTTTTAGGTTACTTAACGTATTTAGGTAAGTATAATTAATTTTCAGGTTACAATCTTTTCTTGGTTCAATTTAGGTAAGTGTCAGGTAAGTTTATTAAATTTAATGTTGAATACAAGTAAGTTTACAATATCTAATCAAATTTGATATTTAGTGCAAAATGTTTTTTTTCTTCTTAGCTAACTTCGGTTTCGGAAATAAACCGTTATAATTGAATGTTTTTGCATAACGTAATATTTACAGTATTGTAGTGCACTATCTTATAAAAAATTTATATTTCTTACATTAGGATAAGCAATTATATGTCCATAAACATGGACACTATATAAATATTTTCTACTAATATTTCGTTTTACTTAATGTTCTTTGTTCATCCACGAATTTTTTCTGTCTGTTCCACGATGTCGATCGTTCGCACAAATACATTTAAAACAAAATGTCTAATTTTGTTTTTGTTTTAAATGTCTAAATTTGTTTTTGTTTTAAATGTATTTGTGCGAACGATCGACATCGTGGGACTGGCAGTTTGTTTCCACTCTTGCTGGTTCTCTAATAATAAGTATTTCGTTTAGCTAGGTTGAGATAAAGCAAAAATCAAACAAATAATGTAAACAATTATGCTTATTCATTTATTCAAAACAATAAGGAGTACATTATCTATAATAAAAAATATAAAGTATAATTCTAAGAAATCAGTTAACTAAAACAGCAATCTCACACTTTATTTTTCAGATCGCATATCACGCACTGTGCCACATTTACTTATGTGTCGCTCGAAATTTATATCCACTTTTTGCTATGGTATAATGGCTCAAGCCATACGTTCCGAAGTTGATAAGCAATTGATTATGTATTGCAGTCGTATTATATTGAATTTGGCACGGTACAATAGTACAACCGCTAACACATTTCAAGAAGGTGGACTCGTTACCATTGCCCAAATGCTGTTGCGATGGTGCGATAAGGATTGCGAAATTTTTAATACGCTGTGTACATTAATATGGGTATTTTCTAATTGTCCAATTAAGCGTAAGGTAAGTAAAATTAAACGTATACATATATGTACAGTGGTGTTCTATAAAATAGAGCCTCCTTTTACTACATATTTCGGAAAAGAAAAAAGTATACTAAATCTTCATACAAAATGTTAAGGTTTTTATTTTTGTGTGACCGACCAACTGACCTACTAAATTACTATAGACCTTTTTTGATAAAAAAAAACTTAAAATGAAATATATACGTAAAAACATTCGAAATTCAAGATTTTAGGTGTGCAAAATAATAGCCATCCACTTCAATTATCTAAAAAACACCAAATTCCAAAAGATGGATAAAATAATATACTTTAATAACCTTTATTACTTCAGTACTTATTGGAATATAATTTATTTTTGATAATGGCTAAGCGCCGTTTTGGCATAGGGTCAACAAGTTTTTGGCATGTCTCAATCGGAATATTACTCCATATTCCTTTTACTAATGCCCACAAGTGATCTTTATTTGTTATATGTTTCCCCTTAAGAGCTAATTTAACTATTCGCCACAAGTTCTCAATGGGTTTAAGACTGCCAACTGAGCAGGCCAGCTTAAAACATCAACACCCATTTTTCTTAAACCAATCTTTTGCCCACTTCGATGTTTGTTTCGGTTCATTGTCTTGCTGAAACACATATTGAAGCGGCATTTTCTATTTAGGGTAAGGCATCACATAACTGTAAAGCAGATTTGTGTAAAAAATATCATGCATTCTTTCTTTGACACATATGATAGGCCCTGTTCCATAATATGAAAAACATCCCCACACCATTAGATTTCCGCCACCGTGTTAATGGTCTTTATGGTGTATTGAGGAAGAGATTTACGAGGTTTGGTGTTTGGCGGTCTTCGTACACAGTGGCTGCTTCTGTCAGAGTTAAATAAATTTATTTTTGATTCGTCAGACCACAAAGTTTCTTCAAGAGAATTAAGGACAGTAAAATATAGAAAGTGAAACTGGCTCTATTCAATGGAAGTGGGCCTATGGTACTGGTCGAAGAAATAATGGATGCTATTTTTTACACAAATATTCTTAAAAGTTATGTGATGCTTCACGCATATTGAAAAAATGGCGCTTCAATTTGTGTTTCAGCAAGACAATGGACCCGTAACAAACATGGAAGTGGGCAAAAGATTGGTTTGAAAAAAAAAAAATGGGGTTGATGTTTTTAAGCTGGCCTGCTCAGTTGGCAGTCTTAAACCCATTGAGAACTTGTGGCGAATAGTTAAATTAGCTCTTAAGGAGAAACATGCAACAAATAAAGATCACTTGTGGGCATTAGTAAAAGGAGTATGGAGTAATATTCCGATTGAGACATGCCAAAAACTTGTTGACCCTATGCCCAAAACGGCGCTTAGCCATTATCAAAAATAAATTATATTCCAATAAGTACTGAAGTAATAAAGGTTATTAAAGTATATTATTTTATCCATCTTTTGGAATTTTGTGTTTTTTTAGATAATTGAAGTGGATGGCTCTATTTTTTCACACCTAAAATCGTGAATTTCGAATGTTTTTACTTATATATTTCATTTTAAGTTTCTTATCAAAACAGGACTATAGTAATTTAGTTTGACAGTTCTTCGGTCTCACAAAAATAAAAACCTTAAAATTTTTTATGAAGATTTGGTATGTTTTTTTTTCTTTTTCGAAAATATGTAGTAAAAGGTGGCGATATTTTATGGAACATCACTTTATATGTATATATTAAAATTCAATAAAGTTCTTAATTTTTTGTGTGATCTTTTCGACTATTCAAAACCAAAAATTGGTTTAAACTATTCGAAACCAAAAATGGTTTAACTTGTTATTTGTTTTAAAACCCAAAAAATGTCTACTGTTTTTATTGTAAACGGCTGTTTTTGTATTCCAATTGAACAAATCGTCTAAGAAATTTGTATGAAAAGCACTCAGTTTTGCAGAAGATTTGTTCAATTGAATACAGAATATGGAAATAATATATGCACTTATTGCAATTATTCACACATTATTAATATATTTACACATTTATATCAAGAGGAATTATTTTTCGGTCATTCAGCGGTTATGTTATAGGCTTATTTGGAATGGGTATCCCTTACAATGACTTCTGTAGAAGTTATCAGGATGAGGAAGAGGAAGAGGAGGAAACGGTTGTACACCTTCTCTGTCGTTGCCCTACACTAGAACACTGTCGTTTACAATACTTGGGGACGACGATGTTTTGAAAGCCTTTCTTGTGTTTCATCTCTGGAACCAAACAGGATTAACTCCTTTTTAAGGAACTGTGGTTGGTTTTCTAACCCTCTACCAGCTGGAGTGACAAAGTTGCTCATCAATGTATGTCACGTCCAATATAGCCTTCACAGCTAACACTTTCTACCACTAGTCCAATGACCGTCTACCCACTTTTGTCTCTAAGATTCTTCCTCAGTCTGTAATGCCCATAATCTTTGTTCTTTATCTTTTCTCTCTATCTCTTCTCTTATCTGCAGGTATCACAAAGGGACCAACATAATGGACCCAATTGAGCTATTTTTCCTCTACTTTTTTCTGATTTTCTTTTCTTTTTAATAAGCTGCCTGCTTAACCTAACCTAACTTAACAAACTTCAGAAGACTAATAATGATATAGTAGAACAACTTTTTAAACGTAAAATTATTACAACTATGGAGAAAAATAAACTTAAAACAAATATAGCAACTGCACCTAGGTTATATTGATTGCCAAAAATTCACAAAGAAGAATTTCATTTGTTAATTCCCCATCTTATGAGTTATGTAAATATATTACGAACATACTAAAACAGATTACAGAGCATTCAAAATACAATATTAAAGTCTCGCTTAAATTAAAACCAAAATAAGAAATCTGCATTAAAACATTATTTCCAAGTATACCTGTTGACTTGGCAATTAATAAAATACAGGAAAAAAGGGATATTATCGAAAAATTTACAAAAATAGAGAAATCTCTATTTTACCTATTCTCAAGTTTTGTATAGAGGACAATGTATATTTTTAATATAATGAGAAAATTGTATATAAAGGGTGTTTTTTATAGAGGTATAGAACTTTAAGTTGGCATTACTTCTCAAGATGACGACAGATTTAACAGCTGTCATGTGATTGATTCTCAGTTTGGATTGGCAATTCATCATGAATAGATTCACGTCTGAACAACGCTTGCAAATAGTGCAATTTTATTTCGAAAATAATGGTTCTGTGCGGAAAACGTATCGCCCATATCATAATCGAATTTTGTTATAGCGATGAAGCGCACTTCTGGTTGAATAGCTACGTCAACAAACAAAACTGCAGTATTTGGAGTGAAGGTAATCCTCAAGTGTATATCAAAACACCGTTACATCCAGAAAAACTGACTGTTTGGTGCGCTTTATGGGCTGGTGGAATCATTGGTCCGTACTTTTTCAAAAACGATGGTGTCCAGAACGTTACAGTCAATGGTGATCGGTATAGAGCCATGATTACTATCTTTTTTCATTCCTGAATTGAATAACCATGATGTCCAGGAGATGTGGTTTCAAATAGACGGGGCAACATGTCACACAGCTCGTGCCACAATAGATTTATTGAAAGACACGTTTGGTGACCGCCTAATTTCACGTTTTGGACCTGTGAATTGGCCTCCAAGATCTTGTGATTTAACACCGCTAGACTACTTTCTGTGGGGCTATGTAAAGTCCATTTGGAAGACAACATTCGCCGTGTTATTGCCGACTTACGGCCACAAATGTTGGGAAAAAGTCACCGAAAATTGGATGTCCAGATTGGACTGCATCCGCGCCAGCCGTGGCGGTCATATGCCAGAAACCATATTTAAAATGTAATGCCACAAGATTA
The DNA here is from genome assembly GCA_949628195.1 of Phasia obesa. NCBI lineage: Eukaryota > Metazoa > Arthropoda > Insecta > Diptera > Tachinidae > Phasia > Phasia obesa. The sequence goes on along the minus strand of OX451218.1, from coordinate 51,293,674 downwards.
TCTTTCGGATAAATAAAATTCATGTCAATCGAATAATCCATCGTTGTTTTATTGCAACTTAAAGTTATACGGGTATGTTCTGTAATCCGAAACTGAGTGAAATTGAAATCGAATAACTTTTTAAAGAAAAATATAACTTAGTTGCGCCTATTATTTTAAAATATTAGCAATCAAGGAAGTTATGTAAATGGTCTTTAATCAAATGTATAAAAAATAATATCAAAATGTTGTAAGATTTAAAAGTTATGACAATTTAAAATTTCATTCGGATTCAATTTCACTCGGTTTCGGATTACAGAACATACCCGATATACTTCTATAAAAAACACCCTTTACAACAGAAAGGATCTCCAATAGGATCTCCTTCTTTTCCAATTGTAGCGGATATGCTAGATTCTTGTATGACCCAAAAATGTAGATGAATTGTTTTGTGTAATTTCTAAATCAGCAGTTAATAATATGATGCAAACGTTTAATGAATTTGATAACTGCATGAAATTTACAATAGAGAAGGAATGCGATTAAAAACTTCCATATTTAGATGCCTTAATAATTAGAAAGAATAACAAATTGGTAATGGATTGGTATCAAAAACTTACAGCTTCGTGTAGAATTATTAATTATTCTAAACAAAAAAACGAACAATTATAAATACAGCAAAAATTTTAACAGAAAGAGTGTTAACCATTAGTGACAAAGAATTGCACAGAAAGAATATAGATGAGACAAAAAAGATATTAAGCGAAAACAATTTCCCAATTCAACTAATTAATAGATTAATAGATTATAAGGCAATACAAAAGTAATAGAAAACCAAATAAAAGAAATGAGAAAATTCAAGGATATATAAATCAATAACTTAGGATTTATCTGAACGGTTGGAAAAATCAAACATATTTGATACAGTTAAATACCAGATGGCATATAAAACGTAAAATACATTAAATAGATTACTTAGCAAACCAAAAGATAAAATACAAAAATTAGATATGTCAAATTAAGTGTAAAAAAAAACAGCATTGTCTTCCCACTGTTCAAAAACTAATCACTAATGTATCAATTCTAAATTGGAAAATAATTATAAATGTTGTTATATTTTAGAAATGTTACAAATAATTAAAGTTCCGATTGAAAAAGGAAAATTTTAAAGCAGATACAGAAAATGTTGCCTAGAATCATAGACATTTAGTGCATACGAAAATAACATGAAATTGTATCAACCATTTATAATAGAATCTTTAATGTTTTTGTAAAATTTCCGGTGTAATTTATGTACATATATGAATATGGAAATTATTTTGTTTTGTGTTTTTTTTTTCTAAAAATGAATGTTTTTTGAATATAAGAAATATAATTTTTTTTCTCATATTATTTATTTATTGTATCTTCAAATTGTATGAACTCCTCCTTCTTAGTCGAACGTAACCACGATCATTCAGGATGTTGCGGGCCAGCGGGTTTGGATGCGTTTCAAGCTTTTTCAGGATACGTTGTTACATGTTTCGCTATTACTGCCTTAACTAGTGGCACGTTTAGATCTTTGTGGATGTTCGAGTTTTTAATAAACTAGGGGTGCGGCTGTAATTATTCGTAAAATCTTATTTTGGCGCCTTTGAATTGGGGTGAATTTTGCTTCTATGTGACTTTTCCAGGTTAAGCGTCTATCGAGATTATGCCGATGTATTTGACCTCTGAGTTTCGGGGTATGGTCTGGTTATTAATTTGTATAGGAGGGCATGAGTCTCTATGCAGTGTGAAAGTTAAGTGAGTGCATTTATGTTCGTTAATTTTTATTTTCCATTTTTTTTTACCATAATTCCAAATAAGAAATGTGATCTTGTAAGTATTTTGATGCTAACTATTTGGGGGCTTTCATGAATGCTTAAAAAAGCTGTGTCATTAGCAAATGTTGATGTGTGGACTCGACTGCTTGTTGGTATATCGGATGAATACAACAAATATAAAAACTGGTCCTAAATACTTCCTTGGGGAACTCCAGCTTTAATTGGTTGAGGCGAGCTTAAAAAAATCCCCTTCTTTAAGTATAATCTTATGATCAATTTATAAAAGTTATTCGGCAGGTTTTGCTTTAACTTGTAAACTAGGCCTTCATGCCATACTTTATCGAACTCTTGAGAAACGTCTATGAAAAGCGCAGAACAATATTTTTTTTCCTCGAAAGCCTTTTTTACTACATTTAATAATCTGTGCGTCAATAGTGCTATGCTGTCTTCTAAAGCCGAATTGGTAGTTCGGAATACATCCTTTTGTGCTCAAAATTGGGTTTAGCTTAGTAATTAGTTTTTTCTCAAATAGTTTTGACATATTTGACAACAGACTTATTGGCCTATAGGAATCTACCTTTGTGTGATCTTTTCCTGGCTTAGGTATCATAGTAATAAGGGATACCTTCCATTCTGAGGGAAAATTCTCAAGGCGTGAAATGGCATTAAAAATAATAGTATTATTCTAACTGATACCTGGGGAAGTTCCGTTATTATCTTGTTGCTTGTTTTGTCAAAACCATAAGCCTTCTTGGTGTTCAAACTAGCAATTGCCCTTTCGACATCTTGTAAGTTAAATCTAAGGGGCTTCATCATCTATAGTGACATCTCCACTAGAGCAGAAGGTATATTAGGGGTAAATACGGTTTTTAAATGATTAGCAAATAAGTTTCCTTTTTCGATATCACTCCTTGCCCAGCCTCCACAAGAAGTACGCAAGGGAGGCTTACGTATGACTGGTCGTTTAAGGTATCTTGTTGCACGCCATAATGAGTTATCCGATTGTGGGCTAGAGTCGAGGCCTTCCAAAATCTTTGTATTGAAGCAATCCTTCGGGATTCTAGTAGCTCTCTTAGCCGTTTCGTGATTTCCCTTAGTCTGAATTTGAGTTGAGGAGATGTGTAATTTTGCCACTCCCTTCGAATTCTTCTTTTTTTTTGCCAAGAGCATTTCGACGTCTGCAGAGCTAATTCGATTATATCTTGTTTGTTGCCGCGTTATTGTTGCATGTTAAACAGCTAATTTTAGGTTTTTATCAATATCAGTAAGACACGACTCGATGTATTTTGGTATTCTTAGCAGTATGTTTTTCGAGCAATGAGCACCGAGATATTTTTTATATTTAAGCCAATCCACGCAACTGCTTGACGTCGCTAGGAATCCAGTCGGTGAAACTATTTCTCGGGGGTTCCATATTGAAACCATAGTAGGTGAATGATCTGTCGATAATTCTAGTGATGCTTCAACGTTAAGCATATCTCCTTAGCTACGCCAAAATCAATAACATCAGGAATTTTCTGTTGATATGTAGGCCAATA